>JALPQI010015625.1:0-34893 GCA_025490895.1 Thaumatotibia leucotreta | reverse complement strand
ACAATCAGTTTAACTATGGGGATTTGAAAATTAATAGTAATCGATATGAAATGTCAAATCACTACGTCTCCTTTTATATAAACCGCACGACACTCGTTTTCGAGTGACACGAGAATAGAGATTTCAATATTTTATCTTTGGTTTAAAAAAAATCGTGTTTTTATTTATTTATTCGAATCTCCCCATTACTGGTCTTACTACCACGAATACCGAAATTCGTAAATTTCGAGGATTTTTCTCCGTCACTCTAATGGCACCTTCGTTGAAGTGGCAGATACAAAACCCGAAATTTGTGGATTACGAAGGTCGCTGTAGGGCCACTGTTGTCATTAAAAAAAAAAATTTTTTTTTGGACATCTTCACACAAATAGACCCAGTCCCACGGTAAGCTCAATTTAAGGTTTGTGATGTGGGTACCAGGCGACGATATGTATTATAGATAGATACATATAGATACTTAAATACATAGACAGCCATGACCAAGGAACAAATATTTATGATAAATAAATACACAAAAAATCCCTCGCCGGGATTCGAACCCAGAACTTTCAGATTTGGTATCACAATACCTACTAGAAATAGTTCATCTATATTAGTTTCTACTCAGAACATGAAATTCCTGTGACTGAAATTTATTTAATTATTTATGTAGGCACAACAAAGTGCCTCCACTCCACCTGATCGTAAGTGAAAAGTAGAGCCCAAATCGCGGCGGCAACGAACAGGAGACAATCAGTAACCTGTTAGTTGCCACCGCCTTGCTGGCCCGCTAGATGCTTCTTCACGCTTCGCTTAAAGGGTCCCAACTTATTAGCCCACCTAAAAGACCAAAAGCTGCCTGTCGGGGGAAAAAACTCGTGTATAAGCGAATTTTGGCATAGTTGTAGGGAATGGTGTTTTAAACCACGTACTAAAAGTACTGGTGGTTAGGAGTGGAGCTAACGGGGGGAGGGGGGTGTAAAGGTCCTTATTTTTCATTTTTCGTAAATAACTCTTAAACCGTGGCTTATAGTAAAAAACGTTCTAGAACATAAGTAATCTACATAAAATTCTCTACAAAAAAGATGTGCACATGTTTCCTCTGCGATCAATGTGTCATGAGATAAGAAAGCAAGAAGATGGACAATAAAGAAATACACACATTTGTTTAAGTAGGTATGGCACATATAGGATGCTCGCGAGCATTTCAAAAGATTTTAATGCTGAATTCCTGACCATATTTAGAGTCTTTAATGTTATATAAAATGTCCTGGATTCGGATTGGTTTCAGAGATAATCAACCTTTTTTTCGAAATAAGTTTTTCGACGTAACTCGCCATAAAATTTCTTTTTGATTATAATGCTACCACAATGTGTTTTAATATTACCACACCTTTTGCCTGGGAATCAAAAAATAAGAATAGACTTGACGGAATAACCTGTCCCTAAAAAAATTATTAAAATAAATAATTGTAACAAATTGTTGTTATGATAAAAAATACTGCAAATGTTAAAAAACATTCAAAAAGTCTAAAAATAAGAGAAAAAAAAATTTTTTTTGGTGGTATTGGACATTAGGTTTCATAATAATTTTTGTTTATTTTGATGCCTAGAATGCATTATCTAGAAAGTTTTTTGCTATAAGCCACGGTTTACGAGTTATTTAAGAAAAATTATAAATAAGGACCTTTACACCCCTCTCCCCCCGTTAGCTCCACCCCTAACCACCAGTACTTTTAGTACGTGGTTTAAAACACCATTCCCTACAAATATACTAAAATTCGCTTATACACGAGTTTTTTCCTCTGAGTTTCCTTCGTTTGCTGTACTATATAGGTATGCGGAAACACAGTCATTTGCCGGTAAGAATTCCACTTTTTGATAGTCCGGCATATGAAGGAATTGACGAATTTCTTAGTACGTGTGGGAATATTTTCCACGGTGAAGGAGTGACACCGCAAACCGGCACGTGTGGTTTTATAACGGAAAGGGGAGGGCGGGATCAGGGAAAATAATTCTTCAGAACACTCACCATGGTACAGACCAAAACTATGAAAACGGTCAGATAAAAAACTTTCAGAGAACAAATGTCCCTACGTAGTTGAAGGGGTTCAAGGTGCCTGGTAACCTTAGAGTCGCCTATAATACGAACTGCCCGCCGCTGCATCCTATCGAGAGCATCGAGTAGGTATTGGGCGGACCCATCCCAAAGATGAGAGCAGTACTCTACGCAAGACTGAACTTGTGTCTTATAAAGAAGACAAAGCTGGTCCGGCGCAAAGAACCGAGGCACCCTATTCAGGATGCCCAGCAATTCTTAATGAAGGAAAATATATAAAAAATCATATCCGGCCCTAATGTAATCAAGAACATGTTAAAAGCTTTACGGTGAAATGATTAAACTCGACTACAATTCAATTAACGGCTGGATATGCAATCAACAACATATTTCTATTTCTTCTGCTCATTTTTTTCAATATTTTACCCTTGCTCGCTACATATGGATTAAAGGTGCATTTAGATCAAACGAGCATTCGCTTATTCTATCCCCCACTCTAAAAAATTCGTTCGTTACACAAGACGTGATTCGTCGAAATTCGTTGATTTCGTAGAGTGTATGGGTGTGTGAGTTGGATAGAATGAGCGAATGTTCGTTTGGTCTAAATACACCTTTACAGTAAACAATTTTTCTGTTATGTTTAACCCCTCTAATTTAATTATTCGGCTTCTTTACAGATATTTTTCCTAACGCACTCCATAGCTGGACATAAAATCTACGTTGTGATAAGGAATCTAGACAATTACAAGTAAAAATAACACCACTACAACTTTTGTATAAAAGTGACCCAATCTACCCCACTCTCCCCTAAAATGTTGATCATTCTTGATGTTATTTTTTTATGATCGTAGTGTGTCACAGCCTATCCAATATTCGTTATGATCAATCTTCGTTGACGATTTGTGATTCTAGGTATCTAGTTGATTTTGATCGTCTTCTGAATATATTGTACTGCGCTGGCTCCAAACAATGTAGGATGCAACAAAAATAATGGTAATTCTTTTAAGGATCCACATTCACGATACTGAATAGGCCCCTTCAAGGATGACTATAATTTTGGTCACATGTTGTGTATAAAAATAGCTAACATAAGGGTAATGTCGGACAGAGTTGATCATGTCTCCAATAAACATTTTGATGGCCATGCAGGCGGAAAATTGCTAATACGAGTAAACATGTACTTTATGATGGATAATGTGAATGGAAAGTTCGGAGGAGATGCTGGAGTGGCTTCCATAAATTAATTAACTGGTTGATGGAAGACTTTAACACTACTGTCTGAAGAATGGTAAATTTTACAGGCTTATTCGTAAATGTATTGGACAAAATTAAATATCTTCACCACGTTCATCAACGCCCACACTACGATCCGAACCTACGGCCTCAGATTCCGCCTTGAACGTTGGTGAGCTTGGTATTTTTCTGGAGTAGGTATATGATGCCTTAATTTAGAACTGATGAGACCTTTATTATATGAGTTGTAACATAATCACATATTACCATCGTTAGTGCAATACCTTATCTATAGATGGCAGCACCATATTTTTTCGCTATTCCGAAACCATTTTATAGTTTTTATAGATGAAATATTAAATTCATGTCTTGAAATGGGTTAGAAAGTAAACTAAAGTCAAAAAGTTTTCCAATAAAATTTAAGAAACATTTTATTACATCATTAAATTGTAATTTTCAAATCCGGTTTTTCTTTTAAAATTAGTCAACGCTTCGGAAAACCTTGAAAGAAGAACGAAGAAGCAATTGTGTGTAGGTAACATTATCTCACAACCAAACCAAGCATGTTCTAGATTACAACACAAGCAACTTTTTTGATAGTTTTTGAATCACAATTTCTCAAAGTATGGTGTATCAATCAAATTTCACCTGGCGTATTATTAAGTCCTTTACGTTCTGTTTACTACTTTTTGCAAAAGACACTGCATGCCAAAGTTTTTGGAATTCGTTTTTCAATACATTCATTATTGTGTCGTTCCCGTGCCACACGTCAATGATTTTGTTCCATAATCTTGGTTCTGGGTTCTTCTTTGGATCAAGTATTTCAAACTGCTGTGTTCCAACCCCCATCACGAGTAAAACAACTAGAGTGATTTCAATGAATTTCATGGTTACTTTAGTTTCGTCGCTTAAATAAAGTATAACTCGATTAAGAGTCCTGTTGTATTTTATCAGTAAAATTACTGAGTTTTCCCCAAAATATTTCTTTTGAATTCTGAATCAATCCAATAACTAAGCTGAACAAACTGACAAAATGTATGTTTTGCTTCCATGTAAAATAGGCCTGGATCGAGGAAGTCTCATAAAAATATTATTACGGAAACACTAATTTTGAAACAAGCAAAGAAAGAATACTTAAAACGCCGAATGTTGACTTTATTTAACACATGACGAAGTAATATGAATGTCACTGGAGTAATTGCCATTACTATATCAGTCATAATTCAAGTCGAAACTGGTTATAGGGAACCATTACGTAAAGTGATTACAAATCAGGCATTAGATTTAATATATAAAGACAAATCTTTGGCAGATATCGTAATGGCAGAGTTTCAAATATTGTGGAATGGATTTTTAAAAAAACGAAGAGGTATATTTTTATTAAGTATCTTTTTATATATGGAACGTAATGTAACGTAATTGTTATTTAATACCACAATGTCGTAACAGATATGCTTACCAGATAGATGTGTTATTTAATAGTAACACAAATCCTTCTATTCTGTCGTTGTAAACGAAATTTATTTACATGGTGGTAATATACTTTTTGTTTTCACTTACAGAACGAGCGACACCTGTGAATGCAGATCAAAAGATGCAAAATACCACTAGTAGCAATATTAGACATAATAGGTACTTTCAGCAATTGAATGAGGCTAATCGTACTATAACAAACAAAAAACATAAATAAATTATACATTTCCTAACAAAATGTTTTGGCTTTATTGAATAAATACTATATTGAAGTCACTCATAAGTACAAATATAACAAATAATTTGAAGAACTGACGGCAAACGACGAATTTGATATCTTTGATACCGTGGAGAACTGGTAAAATAAAATTATTTTAAAAAGGAATTTAAATATTTGTAAAATCTTTTATAAGAAGAGAATATCCCCAAAATAGGTTTAAAATATGGTCATCATATTACGCCGCTACTGTTGTCTTTGATATTTGAAGCGCTCTCTATGAAACTCACAAAGATCTTCACGTTCGATGCTTATAAATATAATCCGGTTGTATTTTTACACGCAACGTAAGCAACGTTATTTTTGTGATTCAATAAAATCATAATATTTCCTGGAATAGCTTTTAATAGTGCTTTTAATGATATATTCAAAAAACCTAAAGAAAAAAAACAAATAAGTTTAGACTAAAGAAGAGGCCTTAACTAGTCTAAAATACATTTTTTTTATGTTACAAAAACCATTGAGTTAGCCATTAAAGCCGGAAATAAGAAAACCGCAAAACGAACAGTAAATAGGCGAACTAGGCACAATGAAATCAGGTTCTGGTGTTGCAATAGCTTACTTTTATTTTAGTGTTATTGCGGTATCATCCGAGTTGCACGCCACCTGCTCCTGATAGGGTTAGGGACACACTGGTATTTAAAACAGCAAGCGTGACATTTTTTTGCAGTTTAGCATGTTAGCAGCAAACCCTTTTAGTTTCAGGTTACAGATATCTGAAATATATCTGCTATTCATGTCACTTGAATATTTGATAATGAGCGTCAATGAAATTCTTATAATTTAAGTTACTCAGTTACCAGTAATCATCATCATCATCAGCCTTTAATAGTCCATTGCTGGACGTAGGCCCCTCCACGCTCTCGCCACGCTGGGCAAGCGGATTGGCAATCGCAGTAATGTGTCCAGAATGATGACACTGCCGTCCATCATCAATCTTTTATCAAATTATGGACAGAGACACTTCAATCCCTTAATCGACTCTTACGACACCCGCAGGAGGAGTTGGGGTGGTGACAAATGTATTCTTATTGCCGTCACCACACGACAAATACCAGCAATACCTGATAAATACTAAGTTCAATCAATCAAGTAATCTAATTTCGAACCCTCGACTCTGAAGGGCCTCGATTTCTGTTAGCTTACTCGCCTAAATCATTGACACTATCTGTGGCACTCCGCCGCGTGGTAACGGCAGTAGGAATTTTAAACACCCCAATTCTTCTCATGGATGGCAGAAGAGTCGACTAAGGGATGGAAGTGTTACTAACCATTAATCGATTGAAGAATTATTATGGTCCACAGCATCATCATATGTCAATGCAATTTTTTCGTAAGAGTAGGCACTACGAATATTACCTATGTAAGATTGGCAACTTAAAGAATATTAATTTCATAGACAAGGAGCGTTCATTCAAGACAAACCTAAATAATAGGTGCTCTATTATGAATATGGTGCATTTAATTAGCAATACGGCAATGTAACGTATTAATTGTCAAATGGATCAACAATCCTCTTAGTGCAGTTGACTCAAAATATATGCACATTATTAGCCCAGATTATAAATGAATTCATTAATTATCAATGAGTTGCATTGGCATTTCAGAAGTCAACCTTTGTCGTCATCATATCGGTCGAAAGAGCTGATGGACATAGGCTTCCCTCAAAGTTTTCCAAAATGAACAGTCCTGCGCCAACTCTATGCAACTCCTACTCCTTCATGAGGTCGCACCAACCAGAATAATTGTTGCTGTTGTTTTATGCGTTCCATTTGAGCAATCCGTGTGTTTCTAGCAAAGCCGACTCGTAGCTTGTTCCATTGCAGCTTTGTCCCACGCACTGTAACATAAACCTACGTTGAACCTGGATTTTTGCGGCCTCTTCACTGTAATGTTCTTCGTTTCAGATGCTTAGAGCTTCTTTATGTTCTACGTTCTAGACTTTACTTTGAAATATATGACGGTACACAATACATCTTACGTTTTGTGGAGGGAAAATGTTTTGTTTGTGTAAAATGTATAATACTACTTAAATGCGTGGGTGAACAGAAAAACTCTTCCTTAAAACAGAACTTTAATGTTTCAATGATCATCATATAATTTATCAGTTACGTAATGATTATCAATTATGTCCGTTTTATGCTACATTGTTTTACTTTTAAGTTCCCAAATGTCGGTCTTTTCAATGTTAATATTGCGCATTATGCGGTAAAACTTAAAGTTTACATGATTTGTTAGGTATTTATACCAGTAAAAAGATATAATATATCTCCAGATAAAACCCTTTAAATTTTACGCTCATGATAGTTGAAACATATTAAAATTGTGGGCTTCGTGTCGTGGCAGCGGTTTAGTGCGTGTAACAACTAAATAATTTGGTCTCGGTAATATATGCGCAGCTACGAAGCACTACATTGCGGTATGTTTAAATTACCAAGCGTTCTAGGAAATGTAATTGAATCATTACTGACAGAACCTTGTAATTCCGAATTCTGAATCCCTCAACTCATAGATACATGAACATTATGTACGATTCATTCAAATATGTAGAATTGTCTAAGCCATATCACAGTATGAGCAAACACAGTTGAATATTTGCTTAACAATGGTAGTTATTATCTGAAACAATGTTTCAAGTCCTATTGTTAGCGACATCCGTACCTTTGAAAGCAACAATAATCTATCTTCATACCCAGAAAGTTCTTAATCTACACAAATGCCACCCATTTAGATTTCAAATTTATTTTAATAACCGTAGGTATGTACCTACTATAAATAGTATCAATGGAAACCACAATATTGTATTACAATTTTATATTTTTTATTGCACAAACAGGGCCTTATTCATAAACGACAATCACACCTTTCTAAAAATCGGGTAGCTCTGTCCTAGGCAATAACATTCTCTATTCAAAAATATACATATTGGCAAATTAATGATTGAATCAGTCTTTATTTTCAAAACAGAATAATTAAATTAATACAATAGTACTTGGTTAGCATCGGTAGGTACTTAAAATTGTTGAATATATTTTTTATAATTTTTTAAGTACTTTAAAACAGTACCTATTTTTCAAGTGGGCAATATTAGGGCTAATGTAACCCAAGCTTACGTTACTTCAGCTAATTATACGTTTGTACTTATCTTTCAATTTTGCAGTTTTATTTGGTAGAAGGCGACAAAACATGAAAACGGAAAAAATGGAACACGGAAGTTTGTATCCGAAAGGGGATTTATTGGGAGTCTAGTTAGCAATCATAGCATAGCTTATCATACAGGCATATAAAAGCCTAATTATTAGTTATATTGAAGTAATTGTGAAAACACAAATCAAATTATTTATTAGCTAACCGAGTGATCGAGCGGTGTAGGCATCAGCCACGAAAGCTGAGCACTTGGGTTCGATTCCCACCTCGGACGTTGGAGATCTTGGTCGTTTTTTCTTTGGTATATGACATCCAATATTTATAATTTATTAGTTATATTTTGATACTAGTTCGTAAAGTGTGTCATTATAGTACGAGTTTCAACATTTCATTTATTAGCCGCTAAGCGTATGAAAGGCGGAAAGCGTATAAAAATTTACATTAACGATTTAAATCCACGCCCATAAACATGTATGAGAGAAACAAAAACAATTTTGAAACTAACATTTTCTCGAAGGAACTAGAGTGGCCACACGGTACACCATACATTACGTGTAGGGAAGATGTAAAGGGTGCAATGCCGTAATATTTCTTGATTATCCCACCCACAGACCAGAGTCTCACTCTGGCACTAAGAACTGCAATTACTGGGGAGTGCTTGTGGCTACTATTTTCTAAGCTTAGTCAAATACGAAAATAGTGATATAAATTTCTCGCCGACATTTTGCAGTGCGGGTTGGCTGGATAAAGTGCAGATATTTTTAGCGACATTATTTTTCTCTTGTTAAACGATACAGTGAATAATGACAGAATATAAAGTAGCAAATCGAGCTTTTTAACAAATTGAAGTGTATATGTATATTATATGCCGGAGCGTGTGTTAGAAGGCTCAGATTTTTGTTGATTCTTGAAGCATCAAATATCAGAATGTTCTTATTTGTAATGTTAACACGTTCGTTTGTTAATAGCAGGTAGACTTTTAGTCGTTGATATTGATCGTTTGAACTTTCGACAGTTATAGATTAATCCTTATTACTATTAATATGAACGTAAGACTCACAATATTTCCGATAGTCATACATTTATATTATATACATTTATATGTATGACTATCGGTCTATGTGTATATGGCTCATTATGGCTCATTTCTGAACAGTCAAATGTTCACCCAACTAGCAAAATTTCGTCATATTATCGTCGCGGAAACGTAACATATTCAGGCTTTTAGCTTATGAAATTGGTTATAAAAACGTAATAATTACGTTTATATAACGCGATTTGGGCCCATATTACTCAGCTTTTTAGCCATATAAAAGCCATTTAACTGAAACTGCCACCACTTATTAGTCATACAATAATCATCGCCGTGACCACTTTATAGCTAACTAGCTGTATAATAGCGACTTACATAGCTTTTATATGATTTTTAATCATGTAAGAGCCATATAACCGTTGAGTTAGTTATTTATTGATCATATAATTGCTACTTATATGCCAAATTTGTGGAATAAAAGTGTCCAACTGAACAGAAGACGGATTGACAACTTGCTCGTGCATATTATAATTTTGTTAGTGCTAGCTGGTGTAAACAAAATTAAATCACTTAATGCCGTTGAGTATGTTTTGACAGAGCTATCTAAGTAATATATGACCATGTTATAATTGGCATTATAAATTCTACCTAATGGTGAAAATGTATTGCGAATACCACTTTACTGATAAAGTATACTATATTTAGTAGTAAATATTGAACGCGCCACTTTAATTATTAGTTATTACAATATAAATTAAATCAATATTTTTAATTATTACGAAGGAAATTACTAATGACATGTATACGATTAACATATCATATAACTGCTTCGTATTAGTTCTTATATAGCAAGTTTAGTGGTTTAAGCGCCATGAAACCTACCGGTAGATACGTTAATCATATAAAAGTAACAGCTGAAACCAAAAAGTTCTATAATAGCAATTATTTTTCCATTTACTCGAGCATAGGTCATACAAGATGTAATTATTCGACAAATAGTCAAGTAAGCGTCATGTAAAAGCAGGTTACTCAGCATTAATCTTATATGACTCTTTAGTTATAAAAGATGTCGAGATGCTGAATAAAACACTCTCATAAAACAAGATATATAATTAGCTGTTATATGACTTCATTCACAATGGTCATATAATAGCAACTGCGTTACGTTTACTCGACTTTTTCTCACAAGTCATAAGTCAGTCATATAAGTTTTTGCTACTCGGCAAAAAAGTCATATAAGCGTTTTATAAATGTGTCTTTTTCAGCAAATTCTTATATGACTCTTAAGTCATATAAGAAAGTCGTATAAACGTGTTTATGACATCTTATACGACTATTATGCTATTGCTCTATAAGTTGGCTTTATAAGACAGGCACTGCGTAATTTGCGTTTATATGACTTTTATACGACATATTGCTGTATAAGCTGGCTTTATACGATAGGTTGTGTGTTTTTATACGACTTATTAGCTGAGTAAGCTCGATGTTATATGACTGTTTTGCTAGTTGGGCATTCTTAGAAATCGGCAACTATAAAATGCTGTCAACTAGTAACGACATCTGTTATCTATTATTATCATTTCATTTTTGTTACTTGCAGCACCCTATCAAAATCACGTTAAGTTGGCCAACCTGTACTTGTTATTCTGTTTGCTGATTGGTTATCTATGTACATTCAATTTGGTAGGCCTGTGTACTGTTTCCGTTCACGCTTTTTTCTGATTGAATTCTAGTAACGTTAAGTTGGTTGAACTGTATTCTGTTTCCATTTGTTCTATTACTTCGGCTGTCCCAGATCAAAGCCTAGTAAGTGTATTTAGCGAAATTTTACAGGAGAGGCAAATAAACATTTTGTTAAAAAAATAGTAGCAGAGACCTTTATCTCACAAGACTTTGTTTTATATAAAGAAGTATAACTTGCTTTGTAAGACAAACTATTGAAACTTAATAAATGTATCTTTTTAGAACTTTTATGTACCTTACTAACAACTGATTACAAATAAAATATTTAAAAAATAAAAATAAAACCGCCTTCAAAAATTCGCCCGAACTAAAAAGTTAAAAATAATTTTGGTTCCTACTTCTTAGGATTTCCTACCCAAACCTTTAAACCTTTTACCCTATTCATTGAAATAAAACATTATGGCTAGGTACCCTACAGATTTCTTAGAAGTCGGTGCCAAGCCGAATACGTTCATAGGTATATATTAGATAGAGCTTTGTAACTTACTGTCACTCCGATTACGCTTTTATCAACAGAATGGTCTGCCTCAGTCATTTTCATGAAAGCATAACCGGAGTGACAGTATATTACAAAGCTCTATCAAATACATATAAGTACTCGCAAAGTGAACATATTTAGCTTGGCACCGACTTCTAAGAAATCTGTAGGGTACCTATCCATAATGTTTTATTTCAATGAATAGGGTAAAAGCTTTAAAGGTTTGGGTAGGAAATCCTAAGAAGTAGGAACCAAAATTATTTTTAACTTTTTAGTTCGGGCGAATTTTTGAAGGCGGTTTTATTTTTATTTTTAAAATATTTTATTTTTTTCTTTTTAGTAGTGTAAATATAAAATCGTTATTCAGTATGCTCTAAATACTTATAATTAGAATGTACTGCACTGTAGTAGGCCATAAAACCTGAACTGGCGAACTTATATGAATAAAAAAACAATTTCAAAGGTAACAGACTTAGCATGCCAATATTATTTAAAGAATCACTAACCGCTAACCGACATGTCATAACTACAAAGCAAACACTTGAATAGATCTCGAAAATGTATGACATTTGTTATATATACAAAGAATGATCCTCCAACCCCTAATCGTTAAGGAGTTATTCCTTTCCTCATCAGCTCATCAAAATGAGACTATGACCACCTAAAGGCAAATACTCGAATAGCCTCCAAAATATATGAAATATGTTATATTTAAAGAATTATCCCCCAACTCCTAATCTCCAAGGAGTTGTACCTTACATCATCAGCTCACCAACATGAAAGGATGACCACCTAAAGGCAAATACTCAAATAGCTTCCAAAATACACGAAATATGTTATACTTAAAGAATTATCCCCCAACTCCTAATTGCTAAAGAGTTGTACCTTCCATCATCAGATCACCAACTTAAGATGTTCATGACTAGATGCAAATACTTGATTAGTCTTCGAAAATAAATGAAAAATGTCATGTGTGCCTACAACATTTGAAGAGTTCCCTCGATTTCTCCAGGATTCCATCATCAGATCTGGATTCGGTGACAATGGGACCAACTAGAAGGTATACCCTTTCAAACAAAAAAAGAATATTTAAAATCGGTTCACGCGTCTTCGAGTAATCGGGGAACATACATAAAAAAAAAAAAAAGATTTCGACGAATTGTTAACCTCCTCCTTTTTGAAGTCGGTTAAAAAATAATAGAAATGTTATACAACACAATACAATACAAATACTCTTTATTGCACACCTCAATAAATGAAAACAATTACAAAAAAAAGTAGCGACTTAACTAGAGGTAGACAACAGGCGGTCTTATCGCTAAGAAGCGATGGGTTATTCCCACCTGTTACCACCAACTTGACACCAGTGGTAACAACTGGGAATTTTTTTCCCACCTGTTACCACTGGGAACAACTGGGAATTAAAATTCCCAACTGTTACCACCAAACTAATTGGTGGTAACTACTGGGAAAAAGAATTCCCAGTAGTTACCACCAATTAGTTTAGTGGTATTTTTTTCTGTCCCTCAGTTACATGTATGTAGGGCCCCCACCCCAATGGTTTTTTTTTACAATTTAGTATCATAATCCTGTAGCGGTTCATACAACACATTATCCTTACCAAATTTCGTTACTGTAGCATTTATAGTTTCCGAGTAAATCGGCTGTGACAGACGGACAGACGCACATGACGAATCTATAAGGGTTCCGTTTTTGCCATTTTGGCTACGGAACCCTAAAAAGGATTGAGATTCGTAATCAGTTAAAACAACACGATGAAAAATGAAAGTTATCCCTTCTACGAGCCGGTCACCCGTCATCCCTTTTTACCTGCCCCTGTGATAATCAAGTCAGTTCACTTACAAGCGTGTAAGAAATAAGTGCAAGTGGACACATTAAATTATAATACACTGTGTATACGTAATGTTTTTATGTATCTACAGATAAACACACATTGAAAATGTAACTATCTGTTAACAAATTCTTACATGGGTAAATAGAAGAATAGAAATGCTCCTATACAATATACATAGTTCTTAATATTTTTGGTTCATATTCAGAGTAGGTAATACTGACAACATATTTAAAAAAAAAGTTTAAAAAATATTTTCAAAATGTATTCATTTTTTAGTAAAATTCGATGGTTAATAAGACATTTTGTAAATAAAGTAATATTCATAAAATTAGCTCCTTATTAATAACTGGCAAAGTATTTTGTGTATATTCTATTAAAAACAAGCACATTACTAGTAAAGTACTTGGTGGTAACAACTGGGATTTATTATTCCCAGTAGTTACCACTAAAGTGATTGGTGGTAACTACTGGGAATTATTTTTCCCAGTAGTTACCACCGAGTACTCTGGTGGTAACAGGTGGGAAAAAAATTCCCAGTTGTTACCACTGGTGCCAAGTTGGTGGTAACAGGTGGGAATAACCCGAAGCGATCTCTTCCAGACAACCTTTAGGTAGCGGAAATAATTACATTTACATTATGTCAGTAGGTGTAGAAAATGTAACAATACAGAACACAAGTAATCCGATATGCAATAATATACTAAAATAAAAACAAATACATGTATAAGTATTATAATCACATATACACAAACCATACATATATATATACATATATATATATAAATAAGTTTAACGATGCCAACATTATAAAACAAAAACAGAACAGATAAAAGTATCACAGATCAGACAAAAAATTTAGTTTGAGGAGTCTTTTAAAAGAAGAAGGAGATTGTGCGTTCCTTATTTCAACACAATAAGTGTTATGTCAATTACAAAACTGAAACCTAGCAAGTGGTACAAAAATGGTAAATTTTACTGCTTGTAAGCAGAAAACTCTTAAATGTCAAATATAAAATCAAGCAAATGCTTACTTTCAAATCCGGATTAGCATTTTGATAAGGTAAGGTAAAATTGTAGTATAGTGCATTGGGGTAATTTCAAACTACAGAAATTTTTCAAAAAAAGATTATGATAAAAATAACGGTGTGTTTTATGGTAATTTCAAATTAGACGACTTATGAAATCGACGGCCCCTACGTAAATTGTCGTAACTTGAAATTTGGGATTTTTGTTTTATTTCATAAAACGTCATACCTTTTACCAATGTTTCCATTCCACCAAGAAAAAATTTAAAAAAACCTATTACAAGTTGGTTTTTCACACCCGAAAACTATCGTAACTTAAAAAAGCCCCGTCGTATACTGTAGTTTTAGTAAAATTCGATGGTTAATAAGACATTTTGTAAATAAAGTAATATTCATAAAATTAGCTCCTTATTAATAACTGGCAAAGTATTTTGTGTATATTCTATTAAAAACAAGCACATTACTAGTAAAGTACTTGGTGGTAACAACTGGGATTTATTATTCCCAGTAGTTACCACTAAAGTGATTGGTGGTAACTACTGGGAATTATTTTTCCCAGTAGTTACCACCGAGTACTCTGGTGGTAACAGGTGGGAAAAAAATTCCCAGTTGTTACCACTGGTGCCAAGTTGGTGGTAACAGGTGGGAATAACCCGAAGCGATCTCTTCCAGACAACCTTTAGGTAGCGGAAATAATTACATTTACATTATGTCAGTAGGTGTAGAAAATGTAACAATACAGAACACAAGTAATCCGATATGCAATAATATACTAAAATAAAAACAAATACATGTATAAGTATTATAATCACATATACACAAACCATACATATATATATACATATATATATAAATAAGTTTAACGATGCCAACATTATAAAACAAAAACAGAACAGATAAAAGTATCACAGATCAGACAAAAAATTTAGTTTGAGGAGTCTTTTAAAAGAAGAAGGAGATTGTGCGTTCCTTATTTCAACACAATAAGTGTTATGTCAATTACAAAACTGAAACCTAGCAAGTGGTACAAAAATGGTAAATTTTACTGCTTGTAAGCAGAAAACTCTTAAATGTCAAATATAAAATCAAGCAAATGCTTACTTTCAAATCCGGATTAGCATTTTGATAAGGTAAGGTAAAATTGTAGTATAGTGCATTGGGGTAATTTCAAACTACAGAAATTTTTCAAAAAAAGATTATGATAAAAATAACGGTGTGTTTTATGGTAATTTCAAATTAGACGACTTATGAAATCGACGGCCCCTACGTAAATTGTCGTAACTTGAAATTTGGGATTTTTGTTTTATTTCATAAAACGTCATACCTTTTACCAATGTTTCCATTCCACCAAGAAAAAATTTAAAAAAACCTATTACAAGTTGGTTTTTCACACCCGAAAACTATCGTAACTTAAAAAAGCCCCGTCGTATACTGTAGTAAGTGTACTTACTCGCCCAGCAATAAGTTTTTAAAAAACTTTTGTACGAAATATCATTTGATATTCATCAGTCTTTACGGTGAAGGAAAACATCGTAAGTCCCCAAAAAGTACTGGACCGGCGTCGGGATCGGGACCACGCAAAATAGGCGCGTTTGATGTCGAGTTGTGGAAAGAAATAGAAAGAAATGACAAACACAATACAATAGCAACAAGTATTGATATTATTTGATTTGTTTTATCAATACATTTGTCGTAATTTGAAGCTTCTGATAATTTGTCCAGGGTTTTTCCATAGAGAGACAACGGACAATACCGACAAATAATGCACGTAATGATAGTGACGTTATGAATTATCGAAGATCCAATTTTGTATATTATCAAAAAGTACAATTTTTCGGTCGGTTCTTCGTCGGTTAACAACCAAAACGCCCTATACCAATCGTCAGTAGAAACTAAAATAATTGTAAATAAAGCCTAAATAATTGCATAATTCCATAATCGCGCACTTTTAGAACACAATCCTTGTCTCGTCACCAACTTAAAACCTTAATCCTTGAGTTCACATACACTTTTAGTTAAAATTATTAATATTTTAGCCACTTTGATGACGCTGCTGCCCGTCATCGATCGTCGATAAATAAATGGTCAATATCAATTCAATTCCTCAGTCGACTCTTACGACACCCGCGGGGCGGTGACAAAAACCGCAGGCAGGAAGCGCGGGAGCAAACTTCACTCATTACTGACTTGATAGGTTTTATTGATTGCTATATTTGAATTCCTTGTACGACCCTTCGGCAATTTTTAAAATCAAAAACCTAGTAAGGGACAATTTCCATATTCGAAAATCTAGTGTGTTCCATTTACAAACTCAAAAACCTAGTATAGCATGCAGTTGCCAGGTTTTTGCACTTGAAAATGTTACTTACTAGGATTTTGAATATGTTGGTGGCATGTAAGAAATGCCCTTGCTAGGTTTGGTGGGTTTCGTAACTTTGATTCTAATTGAGATAGAAATACCGGTGTTTTTGCATTAGACGCAGCTCAACATTTGGGGCAGATACATTAAAAAAACGTATTTAGACAAAAAATGTCCCTTGCTAGGTTTTGATTTGGGACAGCCGACTTGATTGGCTCATGATTGTAATTCTTACGTTGCTACGCTAGAAGCTGACGCATTTGGTTCCAAGCTTGCATCTCATTGGCTCCCCAGGCTAGAACTGGCATGGCTCTTGGTGGGAAAATGTTATCGAGGTGTGATTAATCCAAGGGATTCTGATTCGAGATTCGGTTCGAGATAGACGTTATGGGCAAGAGACATATCGGTTCCTATAATACCTGAACCTAGACCTATATTATCTATAAATAATGTGTCATTCAAATCTACAAAAGTTTTACAGTTGTATATTATTGCCGGAAAGTAAACTTACCTTATAGATAATATCGTCCTATTACTGCAAATAGCAGCTATCTGCACGAATCAGGTTTGGGCAGATTCAATTTAATTATTATGATAATTAAATTCGCTATCAAATAACATAATACGTGTACATAGCTGGTATTTTGCAGTAATGGGATGATATTCTATTTTGTAACATTGTTTTGTCATTCATCAAAAAGAGAATATTACAATGCTTCATTTCTCAGTAGTACACTATCAGTTTTCAATACACCGGTATGTCTTGAAAACATTCACGTCCGTTTAAATTCGGACTCGAAATGAAGTTTGCCATCGAAACTAGATGTCGAGCAAACATGAGGGACAAACAGGACAGAATTGGACGGTCGAGATTGATAGTCCTATCCCATGCCATTAATTTACTTCCCAAACCTCTTACTTTACCTTCACACAGTTTTATAAACGGTCATGACTTGCAAAGCATAAAGTCTATTTTTTAAAACATTGTCACAGTATGATACAGCCTTTTGAATATTCCAAGAGTCGATACGTTCACGTTTATGCTGGAAAATTAAAACTTCGTATGGAAAGGTTGACTTTTGGCTAAGCTTGCCTACCGTTAATTGGTTTTAACGTGTTCAAAAGAATGTATCATAACCTTCATTAACTTATTCATATAGAATAAACGTAATATATAGGTTACAATTGTACATAGCCTACCTACTTAAATATGGAGATCGAACAGGAAGGAATATTTTTAGGTTTGTTTAATTTCATAGTCGTTACAAATTAAGCACGAAAATACAACAAAAGTCTGTTTGTACAGATTTATTCTACTAGTGGTATCAATTATTATAAATATAAAATTGTAAAAAATCACAGAAAAATTAAATTTGTTTTTAGCTTTTTAAATTACTTGAATCATGATATCGGTCAAATTTTAGAATACACACAAAAGAATCAATGTTTTCTTTATTTAGAAGTATTAGTAGGTACCTAATTCTGCTCATATCCATACGTCGCACTCTAGCGGGCAGTTTCGTGGCAACGTAAGGTTTACAAAAAAATCTTAACTTACGAATATTAAAATGTATTTAGTATTTGTAACAGTTTATTTGAATTCGTTGAAAAGAAACAAAACGTGTATTTGCTATAGCCTGCGTAGAAGAGGAAGTGAAGTTTATTCATAATACACAATTACACATTTCTCCGAGATAAAAAATAACATACAATTTTTGCAAAATTCGAATTTGCCAATGCAGTATTCCTTAATGTAATAAATAAGACTATGAACTAATTGTCAAAAGTACGCCTGCACCCTAAAGGAAAATATTGAATCAAACATCTGAAATTACAAATTGTCTTAAAATCGAATCCGGGGAATCGACACTAAAAATGATAAATAGTCTTATTCAAAACGAAGAGGTTGAGACTACAAATAATGTTAACCAAAACACACTTCATTGACCGTTGACCGCCGGCAATTTAGAAAAAATATTAATAATATATTTGTATAATATATCTACTTAAGTAAATTAAATATTTTACATACTAGTCAATTGTATTTTTATTTAAAATTTAATGAGTACTAAAAAATAATACTTTACTAACGTACTACTTTAGTTTCTAATATATTTAGAATTGTACATTATAAATACTAAGTACAAATACTTCTGCTTATTTGAAAATTAATTGATGTATTTGTGAACCTTATCTATCATTTTGACATGCCATCAAACTGCCCGCTGGAGTGCGACGTATGCTCATATCTATCGGTAGAAGTACTAGCTGTAAATAGTTACGAAATTATCAAGAGAGCGCATTGCCATCAACTTTTTAACAAGCTGACTTTCATTTTTCCACACCAAACTTACAATGAAGTCAGTTTTGATAAATTATTCACACACGATGCAGGAACTTTGGTCCAAATTCCGCTGCGGGGACGAATTTATAGGTCACCTTCTATTTCAATTTGACGCCGTACGGATTGTGCTGACGTATACATAAAATGACGTAACTCAATAATCATACGCGTGCTTTAACATTCTTCTACGTGTTGGCAGATTGTTTCGCGATAGCGTCTCTGAGGAGAATGTTGCTGTGAAAATATAATATGTTCGACGTGTGGATTTTGACCACCGTGAAATTGAATTGCTAAAAACTATCTATAGAAAAGGAATTCATATTGCAGTCTGGTATTTATTTCTATCACAATGTGTGCATTTTCGCTTATTATAAAATATTTTGGTACGTTAACCTAGCTTCAATTTACTTACCAACTAATGCAAACTTCATAGACGTTAATCATAGTTAACTGGCTCATAATTTCATATAACACGGTGTTAATAATCTTGCACACATTATACAAAATGAACTCCCAACTGGTGCTTTTAATCACACTTGGTTTCTGACTTACCTACCCATTATTCACTAGGCATGCTTTCACTGCCTATATTTCCATGAAAAGTAGTAGTAGTAAAACACTTTATTGTACAGAAGAATAATCACTTTTAAAATAAGTACAAAGGTGAACTTACCTCATTATGGAATCTCTTCCATTTAACCTTTGAACAGTTGCGAATCAAAAGAAATTTTCATATATCGTCGCTGTGCCTACAAAAGTCGATATGTGTTTTTTTTAGATTTTTAGATTTTAACGCCATTTTCAACCTAACGTCAATATCTATATTATGCTCCAAAAACAGCGGTGAGGCTATCTTTAATAGTTCACGATTTATGAATTTTAGCTATGTGTTATCCATATATTAAATTCTCTTACTAAAAACAGTAAGTGCAAAAATCACATAACTGTTTTATATAACTATGAGTGACTTTTTATAATGGGGCCCGTTATATGGTTATAGGCACGTAGCGGGATTTTTTAAAAAATAAAAGAACAAATTTGGCCCGATATGTACTTTTCCGCACATAGCTATACATCGCGTTCGTAGATTATGCTTTAGATAAAGTCTTACGACACTTAGTGAAATTTTCCCGTGACTATTATTACTGAGACATATTTTTTTTTTGTATTATTGAAGAACCACATCGACGTTCAGGCATATTCTTTCATAAAAATAACTATGTGGCAAATATTATCAAGATGTGTAACTAGTTATTTTAACCAAGTTAAAATAAGACACATAGAGCCTTTGGATGACTGAAACAAAAACGGCCATGTGACATATTATTGGTAATATTATTTTTTCTCTTTTAAAAACTGAGATTTATATTTAGAAAAGACATTAAAATATGTTAAACTGAACATATTTATCAAAATAAGATATTGGCCAACTTTGAGTGAACAAGATTCAAAATAAACAGTTTTATGTGTCTCCTGTAAAGTAGCAATAAAACACATAGCGATTTTTGTAGGAACAGCGACGATATGTAGTTGTCCATCTTACAAAATGAGTAAATACTATTCATAATACATACTGATTTAATAATTGCTAAAATGTTATATGAGTAATATCACGTACATTAGCTGAATATAGTATAACAAAATTGAAATACTAAAATAGGTAGTAAATTTACGGCTCTTCTGGTGTTGTTAGAGTTAAGCGACGATACAAATCATTTGCCAAAGAATATTGAGAAGAAAATGTAGAATTCCGCTTGGTATTGCGAACTGTTAGTCTCGCCAACAAATTAGATGAAATTTATTTAGTCCCCCTTAAAATTGAACTAATAGGATATTTGATGGTCGGTGATTAATTTTAAATAACAGAAAGCGTCGATTTAACACTAACAGCGATCCGTAATTAACAAAACGCTAGTGTAACGAGTCTTTAAAGGATTATTTACTTAATAAAGCTTTTTCATAGAGTGCTAATTAATTAAAAGCTGAAAACGTCCGTCTCAATTTTCACCTAATTAGTGTCAATTATAATTAACTTTAGAGACCAAGGCTCATAAATAAAGAGCTAGGAATACTTATTTTAAGTACGAGGCACTTCTCTGCAAGTGCTACGTTGGTGTTGGTGCCTTGCAAACCTCACAATCACAAGTAACAACCCAACACAATGCCGGCCTAATTTTTTAAATTAATTATACGATGTGCCGTCACTACAGGATACATGAGATATTTTGAATTTGTCAAGCGTACAAATACTAACCTTATAGTGCATTCAGATCAAACGAGCATTCGCTATACGTATTCTATCCCCTACTCTACCAAATTCGACCGTTACACAAAATGTGATTCGTTGATTTCGTAGAATAGCGAATGATCGTTTGGTCTGAATGCACCTTTAGAGGGCACTCATTGCCTCGCAGTCGTATGTGAGTTCTAGCAACACCAGTTTACTTGCTATCCGGCTCGCTCGCGCCATTACGCAAGTACGATATATACGAGCGGGATGGATAGAAAGTAATCGCGCGTTAATAACGTAGCGGCATCTCATGGTACGGCTACTTGTACCATTTTTGTCTTACCGTGTGGTGAAAGAGTGGAACAGTGATGAGTCATCATCATCATCATCATATCAGCCGAAAGACGTAAACTGCTGAACATAGGCCTCCCCCAAAGATTTCCACAATGACCGGTCCTGCGCCACCCGCATCCAGCGGACTCCTGCGACCTTCACCAGGTCATCGGTCCACCTTGTGGGGGGCCTACCCACGCTACGCCTTCAGGTACGTGAGTGCATCAACTCTTTTTAAAATATACTTGATGAATTTATAACGAACAAAAACGAAAAATAACTACAAGACTCTTTTGATTTAGCACGCATCAACTATAAGCTGCCTGTGCATAAATAATAAAATGTACATCTGTTTTTCTTTAGTGATTGACGTTTGTCTTTATGAATGTTTTTAAATGACCTGCCTTTCAAAACAATTTTTTAATGGAACTGCTGACGTGTTGTGTTGAGTCAGTTATGAAATGAGTAATTTGGTACAAGGGGCCTTAGAATTCAACTTTCTTTATTAGTCACAAACGTCTCCTAATTTAGGTATTGCTTGTCCCTTTCGGTTTTACCAATATGTATATAAGAGCGAAAGGGATAAACTATACTAAAGATTTCGTAATTCGACATTTCGTAAATATTGTGGCTCGTTTGTATAAAATTAAAAATAGAGTAGAATTTTATTTCAAATATAAGTGGATTTTTGCTGTACACTCGACCAATTGGAACCCTAGGCCACTCTAGAACCATGTCAAAATGAAAAGCCGTTTGAAATGTCTTACAATCTGATTGATAACGTTACTTTGACATGGTTCCTGAGTGGCCTAGGGTTCCAATTGGTTGACTGTACCTACCTAATTTTTTTTAAAGTCTACAAATTTTTAAAGCAAATATTTACATGAAATAAGTAATAAAACCTAAAATAATTTTAAAAAATATCAATTTACGTCACATTTTTTGGTAACGAAGTTACCCAGGAAATTCATTTGCACAATACATCATTCATCTAACGTCGGTCATTTCCCTACCGCTTCTGAACCCATCTTTGAGCACTTTTAATATAATGATTGTAGATAAAGTAGTGTATGCAACAGAACTGTACATAATTCGGTATTAAAACACTCATCCTATTATGAAACTTGCTAACGCTCGTTTCATATAACCGCAAATGAAATACAATACTCAATGATATAAACACATTATAAAAACCTAACCTAGTCTTATTTTTTTTTATGATTATTTGCAGTTTGTATTGTCCCACTGCTGTGCAAAGGCCTCCCCATATTTTCCAGTAACCGTTAGTAGGAAAAAAAATGTCCTATAGGTATACATATAAATCACGCCGATTAAGGTACCTCCCCTACATGTAAAGTGGGGGTATTTTTTTACTATAATCCTATTGTGTGGGTTATCGGTGAAAACGTATTTTAAAAAGTATTTTGGGACCCAAAATACTTTTTTTCTAAAGTTAATGGTTTTGGTGATAACCACTCAAGAATTATAATCAAATTGTCCATCCCTTCTAGTTTTTGATCTGTGGGTGAAAAATCTTGAATATTGGCTTATATAAAATAGGTAACTTATAAAAAAAAATATTTAGAGCAGTCATAATCGGCTCAGCCGTTTTTGAACAGTTACGGAACCCTGACCCAGTAGGTACCTATTATGGTCCAACATGCTCATGGCTTGCAATGCACCGAGGAGAAGTTTCTTAAATTGCGAAACTTCTACAGCGAATGTTCTCGGCAATTTAAATTTTACAAGCAATCTAATCATGCCAAAACCGTTGTATATACATGCCTTTTAAGGTATATTTTGTGCTTTGTTTACTCAATTGTGAAATACAATATTCTTCATAACACTTTTTTAAATTCTCATGGAATCATTATCAATGAGTTACTCTTGATTTCTCATGAAAATTCTCGGAAATTTCCGAGTATGTTCCCGCAATTTTGAGAATGTTCTACAACTTATACATTGCTACTCAAGTACTCATGGCCGGATTCATAAATAGGTATTGATAGAGTAAAAGCACCGAGTCTTTGGATAACACTTTATTCCTAATTAAATACACGAGAGCAAATCCGACCGACGCCATTGATTACGCGGGAAGTTCGATTCTGTCTGCTCTCTCGGATGACAGGTGAACTGTCATCGTGACATCGTGAGGCCCCGTTCTGAATGCCGCTAACAGATTCGGGCATCCTGACCTCAATCTTCTTCCACGAAGACAATTTTCGCCTTTTGCCTAAGTATTTGAATTGCATCGCGATGTCCACGGGTAATGGTAGTGACATGGTTCCCTGAGAACCGACCAAAATCAATTTCAATGTGTAACCCGCACAAAAACCAGTCTTTAAAAGGCATATATTATAATCTAGAATCAGTTGGCTTCAACCCATTTGATTTTAAATAGGTATAACACTTATGCTTATGATTTTATGTGATAATGAAGTTATGTTGTATCACGACTACACTGCCAATCCCAAGCTTGACAATTACAACGCGTGCTATTGCGCATAACACAGTTATCATCATCATGATTAGTTATTCAGTTTAATAAATTGACTAACTTAGAAGTGCCACTTCTCATAATTATTCTTTTTTTTTTTTTAACAACTGAAAAACAACACTCAAGCGTTTGAAAGGTATTAGGTGTCACACATTGCGTGAACGTTCACGCCATTCAATAAATATTTAAAAGCAGATAAAATTATGACTTGCAGATACTGTCCTAGTACTTAAAACATGGAATGGGCTCACAGTTCTCCTCAGTATTACAGATGATTGGTGCTTGAAATAGAGCCAGCTTTGAAGGCAGCGCGCCCGCTCAGCGCAGCTCGCCGAAGCACAGCTGGTCGGCAGACACAGCCTGTCGTCCATGAGCCGCCTGTCTTCGAATGCAGCTCACGATAACAATTTACACATTGCAGTCAACCCTGTAATTTATATTAATCTTGAACAGTCCTCACTAATACTAGGAACATTTGCCCTTTTTCTGAACAGTACCAACGTTGTAATGGTAATATCAGCATTACCCTCTTTACACACTTTTGACACATTAACATCATACACTACTTGCACTAGTTGAAATAACTGTAGTGAACAGGCAATTCTAAATAAGCCTTTTACATGTGTCAAATTACGACGTAAGCGTTTACATGTGTCAAATTACAACATTTCTCTCTCTATCATTGTTAAGTACTTTAACTAGTGAGCATTACATTGTTTGTAATTGGTATCCGGAAACTAAGATATAATTTTATCTCACCATTTCCATCTTCTTTACCGTCTCGACGTCAACTATATGCCATCAGCACGAAGTAGCACGCAGGCAGCACCGCAGCACGGTGTTGCCGTCCACACCAGCAACGTGTGCCCCAAAGCATTTCTCCAACGTCCCTTAATTTCGCTAGGGTTCAACTTTCGTGTACATGTAACACAGAATTACTCTCATTAGGGTTTACGTTTACAGCATAGACATTAATTAACGTCACCGCCGACAGGGCGTCATGAACAGAATATCACTACCGAAAATAGTGAACAGGACATCACCGCCGATAGGGCGTCGTGACCACTAAAAGCGTCACCGCCAGAGGCGCCGTGACCACTAAATACGTCACCGCCAGAGGCGCCGTGACCACTAAATTCGTCACCGCCAGAGGCGCCGTGACCACTATATACGTCACCGCCAGATGCACCGTGACCACTAAATACGTCACCGCCAGAGGCGCCGTGACCACTATATATACGTCACCGTCAGAGACGCCGTGACCACTGATTACGTCACCGTCAGAGACGCCGTGACCACTAATTACGTCACCGTCAGAGACGCCGTGACCACTTATTACGTCACCGTCAGAGACGCCGTGACCACTAATAACGTCACCGTCAGAGACGCCGTGACCACTAATTACGTCACCGTCAGAGACGCCGTGACCACTAATAACGTCACCGTCAGAGACGCCGTGACCACTAATAACGTCACCGTCAGAGACGCCGTGACCACTAATTACATCACTGCCAGAGGCACCGTGACCATAGCTTACTCACTCAGTCTTCATACAAGTCACACGTTCATTGCTGCACCTCAGCCCGTGTCGCCACCAATCGCAGCTAAATCCATCGCGCTACTGCCATGCAGTAGTCAGTCCGACCGCACTGCCCCGCTAGCCGCGTCAGTCGCATATTTCGACAGCCACAACATGCCAACATGCCACTCTCAGACTCGTTTATCTGAAAACAAACTAGAGGCAGTAATTTGTTTTAAGCAATCATGTAACTCAGTCTCCATCACATTAGACAGGTTCATGTTAGCCTTCAGCGGACTCCTGCGACCTTCACCAGGTCATCAGTCCACCTTGTGGGGGGCCTACTCACGCTACGCCTTCCGGTACGTGGCCGCCACTCAAGAACCTTCTCGCCCCAACGGCCATCGGTTCTACGCGCAATGTGCCCCGCCCACTGCCACTTCAGTTTAGCGGTGGCGCAGGACCGGTCATTGTGGAAATCTTTGGGAGAGGTCTATGTTCAGCAGTGGACGTCTTTCGGCTAATATGATGATGATGATGATGATGTTAGCCTTTAGCCTCCCAAACACATTGTTAACCCTTGGTCAGAATTAAGTGATCAGTGTTCTGTCGACTTGTTATAATATAGCTCAGGTCATCGTCGCTATGACCACACTGTGACATACCATAGTAAATGAACACAAATGCCATATTCTCAATGTCTAGCAAACCCGACATTGTAACCATGAATGCTCGATTTAAGTCCATATCCACAACGCGTGCACGCCACGTCATGCACAGCATTCATTATTGAGCTTGTAGAACTCACAGCATTACTTACGTTTAGTTTATTGCGTCATCAGCCTTACCGATGTAGGTTTGATACAGTTTGTGCAACCATCTCATACAACTATGTAAGTTCCTGCCAACCGCAACAACGGGTCACATCGACAGAATCAACAACAGTCTGCGTCCGCATACAGCTGTTCCATTTTGTATAGGTACTTTACTGGATCCGTACAGTTTGCCAAACTTAAGCATGCTTGCATATCTGAAAACAGACTACAGCAGTATTTGGTTCATGCAATCATGCCGGCCGGTGATATCATCAGCCATGTGGTGACGGCAGTAAGAATACATTTGTCACCACCCCAACTCCTCGGGCCCAGCAACAGTCGACTAAGAGATTGAAGTGTCATTAACCATTTTTTTTTGACAAAAAATTCATGATGGGCAGCAGCATCATCACAACAGACACGCCACTGCGACCGCCAATCCACCCGCCCAGGGTAGCGATCATAGGCACCCACCTCCCATTGCGTCCATAGGCATAGACAACAAGAGAGACCCATGTCCAGCAGCAAAATATCATAGGCCGATGATGATGATGATGAATCATGTGATGAGACATGACATTGCATTGTATTTTCTTATGTTAGTTTTCAACCATCCAGTTATCTTTCATTCAAAACTATGGTAACTCAAAGGCATTCATGTAATTATGTAGAACTGAGTTTTATGCTGCTTCATGCCATTATCTATATTATGTAATACATAATATTCCCAGTAACCAATACAGTCACAGACTCAGTCTCATTAATTGTATTAATAGCTCATCTGTCAACAATACAATTTTAGGAAACTTCCAAATACCAATTATAAATGAAATTGGCTCAATCAGTTAGTATCAAATTATCCTGCATGAGACTAGCATGCCACTTATTTTTATATTATATTTTTATTCAAGTGACAATTCATTTACTATATCACAGTTACCCAATACTATAGTGTAATAACAAACCAGTACTAGTTATAGTACCTATTAACAATCACCATGCTCCAAGTCTAACATTTAGACCACATTAGCATACAGTCTAGGCAGTAACTTTTGTAATTGGACCTTCTACCATTCTTTTAAATCATACTGGTAACATGTTGATAATTTAGCAAAATATAACACGGCACTCACCTGCCACAATGACCATGACCAAAGTCACCATTAGTTCTTGCTCTACAGTAATTTAATAAGTATTACCACACAGTAAAACATGAACATGCCGCAGTCAATTTTGCCTTAACTTCAACTTTTGTAACATTTATTCAGCATAACAGCCATTCAACATGATGTCTGTGTAGTTTCATGCTTGATCATCCAATATTTCATCTGTGAAATAATATAAGCACACACCACACACATAATTCAATAATGCAATCATTTACACTGGACAACTTGTCCGTCTCGATAAACTGTTATCAACAAGTAATGACAATATAACATGATAATAGCAATCATTAATTTAGTCAAACTTATAGTTTTAGCTTTCAAACTGAGCATGTTCAACATTAAGTTGCTTTCAACGTCACATTCCAAAATCTAATTTATTGAACCCAATAGTAATTCACTGTGATCTATCATTTTAACTGACTACTGTCTAGTCTTATATGGATTTTATAAAATGTAGGTATATTCCATAACTTTTCAGTTAATTTAATCTTGGCCTAAATGAATAGCCCATACCATCAATTATTAACTTTCATAATATCACATGATTAAATCACAGAAATATAATTGCACTGAAACATAATATTGTTCCAATTAGTCTAAACAGTGCACACTAGGCAAGCACAGCACAGCTCAACATTAGGTTAGTACACTAGGTACACACTATATCACCAACATATACCTCAACATCATATTTTTATCTTAATCAGGGTACTTTATGTATAAAATGATAATGTATTGCCACCCTTAAACACTTGTGTTTACAATACAAAGCCAACCTGCTCCATCCAGGTATCAACTGACAACCCAATAATGTTTATATACAGTCCATGTATACCTACTACGGCTACTACAAATATGGCATTTACCTCTCAATTCAAGTATGGTAGATTCCTCCAAACATTATCCAATTTACCTTTAAGTTAAGGTGTCATGTGCATTCATTACCTGTTGCCATAATTAACCACACACTTAGTAGCATCACAGGAACACAATTATTATCCAGGTACATGTGTGTACATTGTATTTCCCATTCCATTGTAATTGTAACATACACCAGATTGTTTTCATGATGTGATGTTGCTGATTGTTTATATTCTGTAACTCACAACAAACAAACAACCACACAAAGCCTACTTTCATAGAACATAGGTATACTAGGATTACTAGGTACAGGTAGGTACACTAGGTACTATCTAAGTTGCAACAATTTCTTCACTTATTTTGTCTTTACATTCAAATAAAACATGTGAAGACACAATCATATCTTATGTAAACCAACCACTAGGTTCTAATTATACATCTACAGGACTTTTAAGTGGATTCAAATAAGAATTCATTGCAAATGACTTATTTCTTGTCAAGGCTAGGTAGCCTAGGTATATGTAACACATTGTCTTACAAAAACTATTCCAGCACAATACCTGTACTCAGGCACTATTGCCAAACTGTAGAATAGTGTAGAATATTACCGGTAGTCACGATTACAGCTGAATTGCCTCGGATATGGTAACTTACCAGTCGTATTATTATTACCAACTCTGTCGATTTCTTATCATATCACTTCTCAATACACCAGTAGGCATTTTCACGATCTTTTCATCTCACCGTATTTTATATCACAATTGAATTAAGCAATTGAATACTAGTGGCTATCCAAAAACTCAGTGATTGATATCAACAAGTAGGTACGCGTCCGTGGTGACGCTATCACTTAAGGTTGTATTTTCATACGAAAATCTTCCTTTACGGCCAAATTATTTTGTGAGCATGATTATCAATAATCTCACTTCTGAAACTGATAGAGTAAAAGCACCGAGTCTTTGGATAACACTTTATTCCTAATTAAATACACGAGAGCAAATCCGACCGACGCCATTGATTACGCGGGAAGTTCGATTCTGTCTGCTCTCTCGGATGACAGGTGAACTGTCATCGTGACATCGTGAGGCCCCGTTCTGAATGCCGCTAACAGTATGTCGAGTTACAATATTTTAAGCATGGCAAGTCTAGCCGTCGCATTTAAGCACAGGAACCTAACGAGAAATCAAAGCGTACGTTTGATATTAAAGTAATGTCTAAAGTTTGCACCTTGTTACAACGGCATAAGGTGCGTAGGTGTGATCATGTCTATGACTACCTAACCCAGCCAGTGATAAATGTCGCGTATGAATGGGCAGCGCGGTATAATAATTTATCGGCTATCTCACGAGTCCACTCCACCCGCTGATCCGGGTGACGTATCGCCGGTGCGATACCATACGACATCATTTAGTGGGTGTATTCCAAATTGTAGTGAAGGATTGAAGAAATGATAGAAATACATTTAGTTTTATCAAAATATCTCAGTGAAGGGCAATTCAAAAAAGTCAACCGTTGGGTTAAAAGGAAACATTTGATTAAAAGAATGTGATTATGTGTCCGTGTGGTAACGGCAGTAAGAATACATTTGTCACCACCCCAACTCCTCCTGCGGGTGTCGTAAGGGTCGACTAAGGGATTGAAGTGTCATTGACCATTATTTGATAAAAGATTGATGATGGGCAGCAGCGTCATCATAGTGGACACATTACTGCGATCGTTAATAATCCGCTTGCCCAGCGTGGCGATTATGGGCATTTACCTCCTAATGCGTCTATACGCATAGTTAACAGGAGAGGCCTACGTCCAGCAGTGGACTAATATGGGCTGATGATGATAATGATGTTGTGTTTATGGCAAGTAAATAATTAGTAATTGACACAATCACTGGCTTTATTATTGTAATAAGAATAACAATAAAAAGTCCCAGATATAAGTTTTGAGCTAACATGTTCAAAATGGTCATTTACATTATTAGTATGACTTAAAAACGGGATATTTACCATGTAAATTGAAATTATCCAACACCCGAAAAAGTCTCATACTAATAAAAGTCCCACATCATTTTAATTTAGGCTTCACCTATTTAATTTGTCACAATGAAGAAGTTTGAGTTGCCGATGAATTTTAAAGACGCAATTTATATGTACCTACATTTTAGCGACTAGGGTAGAAGGTCGTCAATGGAATTTCATATAAATCTTGAAGGCCTAGGCCGGAAAAGTGCTCTTTTTTAATTTCATTCCACATACATTTGTGGCACAGGCATTATGACATTCTGCCACTATGCAATAAAATTTATGTTTTTGTTGTTTATTTCATTGCATGTTTGAGAAAAGCACTATACATGCCTCGGCCGGAAATATTACAGGGTTGACCTCAGACCTATGCTAGACCTATGTCCTTAAATCTTCGGCTGGCAGCCCCTTTCATCTCGGCCTCTATAGTAATGTGCTATTCTTTAGTTAGATTAAGACAAGTTTATTCGAAATCTATAAACTTCGTAAGAACTTTCTACAAGCGAGTATTTTATTCTTTGAATGCCTAACTAAACAAGCCTTCTACAGTGGCTGGTGTACCGGATGACATTTATGTAGTGAACCCTTAGAGAAAAGGTTGTTAAATAAGGTCACTATAACCCCTTAATGATGTGCTCGGTAGTCTAGCGTCATGAGCCTAACGCAAACTAGGTTAAAATCTTTAAATGTCACATTATTCACTAGTAGTAAAAAACCGATTGACCTAATATAGCGCAGCGTCATCGTCGCCACGGCAGATTTTGACGAAGTTATTTTAATAGTGGCTTTTTTTAAGGTGGATTAAGACCAAACGAGCGAATGGTCATTCTGTCCCCCACTACGAAATTCGTTATTTACACAACATACTGCAGTACACAAGACACTGAGCTGCAATGTACACACAGCCTTTGTTTTAGTAAATGATGATAATGTTCTCTAGTCAAGACGAGATTATAAAATGCAGAAAATGTCAACATTTTCAACTTTAGCAACTCCGACATTTTGTGTACTATTAGCTTTTTTGAGTTTCCTCGCTATAAGTAGTGAGTAGAAAAGTTTTGTGTTGCACACAGGTGCAAAGGTATTTTACTTCTCGTACGTTAAAACACTCGCTACGCTCAGGATTCTATTTTAGAATCTTTTCGCTTACTCAAGTTTAACTCACGGGTAAAATACAACTTTGCACTCTTGTATAACAAATACCTAGCCGTAATAATTATGTTAAGCTCATATTTCGACCATAATGTTACACTACGAGCCACGTACGTTATTATTGTTACCATGACAGGTAATAAATAGTACATTACTGCAGACGCCGGGAAAGATGGGCATATCGACTGAGTAGGTATGGACGGCCGAACGTAAGCCCATTTTTCTCAAACATATGCAATGAAATAAAAAATACGACAATAAAAAAAACAGAATTTAGCCTTTTAGCCTGTTCATGAAAACCGACGCCATGTTTTAAAAAATATTACGTACCGGCCTAGGCCGTTAAATTCGTATGAAAGTCCTTTACTATTATCTCGAGGTCATCCGCCTGCAACGTCATACTTTAAAGCCTATTATCCCTTTCCGACCGGTTTGATATAATCCTGCAAATTACTTTGCAAAAATCCTGTCACCAAGTAAATTGTATTTTCGAGCTCAAACCTATACCGATCGAATCTGCAGACACTAGCCGACACGTAAAATTAGCAAATACCTTAGGGCGGCCGCATCAGTCAGTCGCAAGACAGCGTTGAAGATGGCGATGTATTTTGGTGGGAGTAGGTGCACATGTAAGTTCGTAATTTCGTATATTTGCGGTAACAAACATTCTATTTATTGAGTGATACTTACTCTTAAAGAGTTAAACGTTTTTATTTAGCACAAATTAGAATAAAATTAAGTGATTTTGTGTAAAAAATATGCCCGTAAATAATAAGTGCACAAAGTTGTAGGTTCGGACGGAGCTCGTCATAAATATTTGCACGGATATGCATAATCGGTCTTTGCGCATAAAATGAAACCAAGAAAGATAGTCATATGTTTTGAAGAATTGGTTACATATTTCGTCTAATTCGTTAGGTATATATTTCATCGTATTTTAATTAGCGTATCCAAGGAACTGGGTTAATAATATCTTGTAATTTCATCTTTGTTAGGCACTCCATAGGAGTCCATACCTAATATCTCTCGAATTGCTTTGGCCTTGCTATTATGAATGTTGCTCTTTTGAACTCTTCTTAAGTTTTGCTTATTCGTGGATGAATGAAGAAAACACATTGTAGAAGGACGTCCAATCTTGATAGTTTCCGGTAAACTTTGCTATGTCTATCTTCGGAAGCTTCACATCATCACTAAAGCTAGGTCCGAGATTACTGCTAATTCTGCTTGTGCACGACTTAGTACTTTCTAGCATAAGCTTTTTAAGTATTTAACCACAAATATTTTCTTGTTTGGCTATTAAAACCCGTTAATTTCCGTTCACATCTTTAAATCTATTGTTGAATTACTGTGGAAAACTTAATGTGTAGTAAATATCGTTTTTTTTTCTTGTGTGAATATGTACTCGTATAATGTAATGTAATTTACAGATTCTTCGTTTTTTCCAGTCAGTAAAAGTATATATTGCAAATATTACACGTCAACTCCAAAAAAATCGTCGCTTTAATCCATTCATCATATTATTATTAGCATTGATAATATATTTTTATCTTCTCGAAATCATGAAGTGAAAATTTTGACTTTATTTTCTAATTTACCGTCTAAAAGTAGCTTTCACATTTAAAACTCATTTATTTACGTTTGACATCCATCGTTGGGTCACCAATTTCCATAGGTGTGCGAAAATTCAACTCAATCTGCCCAGTAGTAGTGTCGGAGTAAATCGGTTGTAACAGACGGACAGATGGACAGTGGACACGCCAGTGATCCTATGAGTGCTCCGTTTTTTTTCTTCTTGTGGTACGGAACCCTAAAAATATAAGGTCGCTTATAATAGGAAGTTTTTTCATTAAATAATGTGTTTTATTAATGTTTTTATGCATGTCCATACTAATTTGCAAGATCTTGCATTTACGTGTAGATCCTGAACGTCACTTTCGTGCATGCGATTTTTTTAATGATAAAAGGCAATTCGATTTTTTTAATTATTTTTTACAAGTATACGAAGATAATTTAAAACGATCTACATACATTTTTCATAAGATTTTAGAAAATGTTTGTCTCGGTCGTAAAGGGTTATGACGAACATAATGACAACATTTCATTGCATGTTTGAGAAATAGTACATTACTACCGAGGCCGGGAAGTGACTGGTTGCCGGCCGAATATATGTAGACGGATAGTATTCGGACGAAAACCTGTCACTTCATGGCCAAATGCTTTTCTCAAACATGCAATGAAATGAAACAAAAAAATGTATCTTCTTTCTAAGAAATTACAAGTCAACTACATAACTAAGTCTTTGAAACACAACAAAAGTCAAATACGACACCGACACCTCATTTTTTTTAAGATTGACCTGTTTGAAAGTTGCAAGTTATTACATTTAAAAAGCGGTATTAGACGACGCCGTCGGTTGGGTCCAATTAATTGCATGCAGTGATCGGGGCCGACGGATCGCAACGTATAATACTGCTTTTTAAATATTATTTTGAGTAGTTATTGTACATTTATTTTAAATTATATAATTTAAATACCTAATTATAACTGCAAAAATGTGAGAACCATTTTTTTTATACTAATATTACTTACAGATAATTATTGGCTGAAAGCCAAGATGCCAGGTCACAACCCTATGTCAAATGAAAATTAAAAAAGAGGCACTTGCCGGCCTAGGCCGGCAACGAGGTACTTCCCGGCCACTTTTTAAGCACGTAACTACAACATTTCATTGCATGTTTGAGAAAAAGGTATTTTTTGTTAAATAAAAAAAGACAAATTATTAGACCAAGTTTACTTAAGAAACGTTAGCTTCATAGTTGCATGTGTTTTGTTCAAAGTACTGTATTGCGGAACAAATAGCAAAAAAAGTAGGTCCTTAACACTTTCATTGCCAACTAGTGCTACGCGCTACGCTCATAGCCGACCCCGTGATTTTTCCGCTTTGTAGCGAAAATGGACCTCCCACAGAGAACTCCCCTCGGGAGTTCCCGGCGCTCAATGTGTCAAAACAAAAATCACGATGGCGTCAACTCTGTTACAAAAGTAAGTCATGCTAATTATAGTATGTACTCTGTTCAACAACCTTTGGGAGTAGACAAAGCAGTCATATTTAAAAAAATTTAGGCACGTATTGTTGTTCGCTCACAGAACATTTGGATTTGTCGCCTTTTCTATTGTCAAAAGTTGTTACACAAAATTCAACTTCGTAACATATAAATTGTGTCGTTTTTGTTTTCATTAAAGGCCTATAACTACTTAATAATTTATTTTTTTCTGCAATCGACTCTTAGTATTTTT
>JALPQI010015624.1:0-32922 GCA_025490895.1 Thaumatotibia leucotreta | reverse complement strand
TAAGACAATGTACCTACCGCACGTCGTATGTAATGTAATATATATGCGTGCGTATTTGCACGCCACGATTTGGCGAAGCCCGCGAATCCGCAAATTTACAGAATTTGTCCCTATCACTCCAATGAAAGCGTCTGTAGAAAGACAGAGACAAATCCTCGAAAGCGGACTTCGTAGTTTGCGGTAGGGCCGCTGGGCGCGTAACAAAGATGCCAATCGCTAACGATACCTAAGTCGCGAATGAAACGAAACACAACTGTCTTTGTCACACTAATAAGAATGAGTGACAGAAAGAGAAAACGCTACTGAGCGTTAGTGATTCGTATCTTGGCTAAGAAATTTGCTCTGATTTCCCACTCCGCTGAATTCTTTGCCGAAAACGATAATTTACTACCAGGGCTAGCCAAGATGCCATTCTACAATTGTATATGATAAGCGATAAGTAATAAATGTATGAGAATGACAGATTGGAACGAAAAGTCACGTGACTATTTCTATACATTATTATGGTCGCATGACGTACCGCTTATCGTACCTATACGATTGCTGAATGACATATTGGACTGATCTCGCTGACCACAAACTTGTAAAAGTATTCCAGGGTAGTACCAATTATCGTAGCCAAGTCTAGATGGTTTCTGGATTTTTCCCTGGTCATCCAACCTACCGGCTGTCAGCTGTTAAGTAATGTTAAATACCTAATTTTGAAAAAATAATGAACGATATAATAATTGAGTCCTCTTTTGTCTACAACCCTACCTATGTAATAAAATCGTAACGTAGATTTATACAAACTGTTAACTTTTGACCGCCGAATGGAAAAAAAAATTGTTTATCGGACTGACAATGACTCAATGCGGCATCTATAATATCAGTCTGTGCTCACGTTTGGTGTCCCAGCTGTGATATTTTTGCGTTAAAAGCGTCCCAACTCGTCACATCACGTTTTCACTGAAACTTCTACAGTATTCTTCCTACCGTAACAAAACGTCGTAACCGCCTTCCATTGTGCATTTAAATATGTCCTTTCGTAATTTTTATTATTCATCACTTTCATCGCGGAACGCTTTGTGACGACCATAGAAATGGAATGGGTTGGTAAATGTTTTGTAATTTGATTACAGGTTTTACTAAAAGGACTTAGAATGAGAATTGTCTTTGTCGAATTGTGCTTTCGTAAACGTTGACCTAATAAAACATTTCTTTCGACTACGTTCTTCAGAATAAATTCTCTTATGCCATGAGTCAATGATGGAGTACCCAGCTGAATAGTGGGTACTTTAAAATAAAACTATTTCAAACATAATCGGCCCTGCCGTTCTTGAATAACCCTACACTGTTGGCCTATTTCGAACTCCGAAGTTCGCAAATTTCGGGAATTCGTCTCTGTCATACCAACGAAGACGTTATATATTAGAGTGACAGCAAAATCCTCGAAATTTGCGAAATTTGGAGTTCGCGGTAGAGGTGTTAGGTATCTTGGCCGGTTTTTAGTGTTTTATTTAGCCTTTATACCGCGCCGTATCCGGCCGCAGGATTAATTAATTACTACAAGTAATTTATTTACCTAAGACTAATTACGTATATAATTGTGACTCCTATAATGTACAAAAGTTAAGCACCGAAGTCACCAGAGACCCGTTTCTAAAAAGCTTGTAACTTGTAATACAAGTGGAAATCTCTTTTTAACATCATTAAAAAGATAAGGACTTCCGCATGTTTTACAAGTTATAAGCTTTCGAGAAATATGCCCCTGTTGTATGTAATAGTGGCCTATTCAAATAGACAATACATGTTTAAAATGCGAGCACAAACAAAAGAAATGCCAATATGGATAGCTTACATAAGTTCTGCAAGAACTTCTGTAGGCTTATGATGGTACCGTGATAAATCGTTTGTCGGTGTTCCCGTCAGGTTCTAACAAGTATGTAGCACGATAGACGGCAAATGCGTGACCATGGTAAGCCACCTGCAATAATTATTTAAGTACGGTCGAGGAAATTGAATGTTTAGCAGTTAATGGCTCACTTTACATTGGACGTGCTTACATATAAGACAACTAAATTAACTTGAACTGCAAAGTGCTACATTCAATTTCCTCGACTGTACCTACCCATTTTTTGTTTCATGGCTATTTGTTGCAAAATTTATCTAGGGTCCAATTAACATGTACAACTACAAACAACAAGAGCTTTAATAGCTATGTACAAGAAAATACTACGCAGTATATATTATCACCCCCTCTCCCCCACAACACAAATCCAAACAGAAAAATCCAGAACCCGTGTTAATCCGACTCAGGTAAGAAATGTTTATAAATAACACCATAGGCCGGTGTGACCCTGATAATAATTTCGTTACGTAAACAAGGGACTGATGTAACAAAATTAATCTCGGTTGGGATAATGCCGTGTTTATTATCCGACCAGATCAATACGAGTTGCTCATATAGGTAACTGATATTTATCTGCCTATAATGAAGCACCGACATACCGTCAACCACATCCATCCAATAGTTATAAAATATAGGTAATAAGCCCGTGATTGTCTCCTGTTCGTTGCCGCCGCGATTTGGGCTCTACTTCTCACTTACGATCAGGTGGAGTGGAGCCACTTTGTTGTGCAAACATAAAAAAAAAAAAGAATGCTTGTCTCAGTGCTTGATAATGAATTAGGCTCTCCATGGCCGTGTGGACCCTGACAATCTTAGTTTCTAATTCAACTTGTTGGCATAATTATGGCTAGTGTTACAATCCCAACTTAAACATTACGTAGTGTGTAAAGAGCAAAGTTGTGGTCCTCGAAAATTACTTTTTGACAGACATAGTTATAGCAGGCCTAGCCAAGATGTCGCCGTGTGGTGACGGCAGTAAGAATAAATTTGTCACCACCCCACCTCCTCCTGCGGGTGTCATAAGAGTCGACTGAGGGATTGAAGTGCCACTGACCATTATTTCATAAAAGATTGATGATGGACAGCAGCGTCATCATAGTGAACACATTACTGCGATCGCCATTACGCTTGCCTAGCGTGGAGATTATGGGCATTTAACTCGTAATGCGTCTATGCGCATAGTTAATAGAAGAGGCCTACGTCCAGCAGTGGACTGTCATATGCTAATTGATGTAGGTACTCAATACACGTGAGTTTATCCGTTTAATTATATTGGGCCATTCCATATGAAATCATCAGATTCTGATTTAATTCCGCGCTGACTGATTTTTAAACAGTTTGAAAAAAATCAAGGATGATAGTCTTAAGTAAGTGGTACGTAAACCGTCAATACTTTTTTTTTTACTTGCTGCTCATCCAGATGGGGCCCGCTTTAAGTTTCAATTTACCTGTTTTTGAGGTTCCACGAGAAGCGATGTTAATTTGTTTCGGTAACTAATATACATTTTTTATATATTTTTTCTGATTCTCTAGTAAACGTACTTTAAAATGTTATTATCAATATGCATCAAGCTATTTTACTTATTCCATCATAAATGTTGAAAGTTTTGTAAATATTTTCAAATTCCGCCCATTTTCTATTGGATTTTGCAGCATCTCTACTGGGCTTAGGGAATTAATATTTTTTTACTGTATAGTACAAGTATTGTTCTCATAAAATAACTGAGGGTTTGATCACAAACTTTTCATTTAGCTGAAAAAAAGAATGGTAAAGTTGGCCATTTTACGAAATTGCTCAACTTTGACTTCAAATTTCATCATGTTTGGCAATATAAAAAAATCCAAAAAGTTATACAAAAGATAGTACCAACTCTATTCTATAGGAATCCGTTTCATTTAGTTTGTGTTTTCGATTTCTGTTAGAATTATGATTTTTTTTAATGTCCATTTTTCGGAACTTTTTACGACTATTTTCCGGCGCTCTATGACTTCACTATTTTAAATAAAACACATTAAATTATTCATAACTATATTTTATTAGTCATTAACAACAACAAGAACCTTTATTTAAGCTGCGATGTACGTAATTAAGTATGTCAGTGTGTATGACCCTTGTGTTAATGCACGATTTACGAATTCATGTTCATATCATGCAAAAGTCAGCAAAAAAGCTTGTCACAAATATGTAATGTATATATGTGCGTGTGTGTGTGTAAAGTATTATTACCTGACTATCTTTACGACATTAACATTTTTGGAGTAGGAATATCTTCCGGCTCGTAAGGTGCCGTTTGAAACTGGCACAAAATTATGATACGACCTGGTATTTTTTATTGTTATCGCATTATTGAATCAACATCATTACTCTTATCTAAAGACAGTAGGCATGTGTAATAAAACCTATAAGTACCCTATTTCAGACGTATTATAAGATGTGCCACTAGCATTTTCATGCTTACCATCAAGAAAGTGGTGTACCACTTTTTTGGTTGACTGTACATAGTAAACGAGGGAATTAACAATCATCATTTTGTTGTTTATTACGTTTATAAATGTTGTCCGTGATAAAAAAAAAACATTAACTTAAACAACTACTTTGAAACTTCTTGCTAACTTGTAGATTTCAAAAAATCATATCTCTTTCAAAAATCAATAACACAATATAAATAAAGATGATTTACAAAGAGCAAAGTCAGTTCTTCTCTTCTGTGTACTTTTCAGATCTTTAAACTTTGCCAAACATGGTTTTTTTTAACGTCATAAAAAGCAAATTCTACAAAAATGGTTTTGTAATTTACTGTTTTTTTTAAGTTAGAAGAACTAAATTCAAAAATATTGTTAAAGTTTTCATTTAAAGACTATTTGAGCTTGTTAATCAAAAAAAAAATACCTGTCTAGACCAAGCGAGCAATCCAATAAAAGCTACTGAACATCACTGAACATTAGCAAAATAACATGAAGTTTTGGAAGTTAGTCATACAATAAGTAATAAAAATATACATACTGTAATACATACATGTGCAAGTACACATATTAATTAGTAAATTAACATGTAATAAAATTCAGTTTCACACATTAAAAAAAAGTTAAAGCAATTTTCATCGACCTCAAAAATCACTTATTTTTAAACTTCAGACCTATGTTATCTGGCTGTTAGGCTGTTTAAAAATTAAACAACTACGGTTTTATGTAAAGCATACCTACAATTATCATCTATGATTTTTTCCATACAAATCGGAAAGCATGCAGCGCACCTCATTTGATGATTTCATATGGAATGGCCCTATTTACAGTTATTATGACACGCGAAAGTTTAATTTCAACATTCAATAGTCCTCGTCGTCAGTCCCGCAATCGTCTAGACATCCTGCAGACCTAACCATGATGCCATTCTGCATTCGTATAAGATAAGCGATAAAGTAATAAATACGAGTATATGAGAATGACAGATTTGAACGAAAAGTCACGTCACCATTTCCATACATTATTATGGTCACGTGACGTTTATTACTTATCGCTTATCGTATACGATTGCAGGATGGCATCTTGGCTAGGCCTGCCTGTAATCTAGACCAAATCATGTGTCTCAAAAAGCAATTTTCGAATTGCACGAATTCGGTTTTTTACCTACCTTACCTTTTGTTGGAAATGTAACGCAGGCCATAATTATGCCAACGAGTTGAATTAGAAACTTAGATTGTCAAGACCTGTTCTTATTTTGGTAACTGGATGTTTTTCTTGTAAACCAACATGTCACAATATTTTATTGAATAAAATTAATAAATATTATCTCAAACCAATTGGCATCTTAACTATGTATAGTGTGTATGTATACTCTGCTCAGCTAAATAAACACCGCTGAAAACACCAGTGTGGAAGGACTCTTAAGTAGCTTTGTCGTCAAGCGATGAAATTTGGTCCGCGTGTAGTGGTCAGTAGCAAATATTGACGTTCGTAAGCAAACAGAGGGTCATAGGACACTTACATGTAGGAACAGCTAAAATTGGCTCTATCACATCAATATGATACTAGGAAAACTTGGTTTACATGTATTATAATAATATAAGCCTTTATTGACAATCTTTCATTGTCCAAGTTACTATAATACAATATATTTCATTCAGCATTATGTTCTTTGTTTCTGTAGTAGTTTTAATTTCCTTCTTCTGTTATTTTGTTCCGTGTTTGATTGTTTTGCATTTTAGCATAGGCCTCCCCAAGATAATTCCATGTTGGCCTATCTACAGCTTTCCTCATCCATGTCACTCCAGCTATTTTTCTAACATGTATTATCTATTGATAAAGAAATCAAGACTCAAACACAGATGAATGTCGAATAGACAAACAACTTAACCGAAATACCTGTTGCATATAATCTAATAATAATAATCTTGTGTATGCCTACAACGTTTGGCGTTCCATATCTGAATTATAACGAAAGCATTAAGTATATATGTAAGTAAGCGGCATTTACTTAAGTAAAACGTTATGTTTCTCTTTGTCCATAGTCGACAATTACATAAGGGATATCTATAGATGAATCGGTAGTGTGAGTATCTCTCAAAAATACCATTTTTAGGAAATATTAGTGATAAATATTTTCTGGTTTGGATACTCTGACTAACGAGCTCTTTCGATTTGCGACATAAAATCTGTACCAACAATTACATATTCTTTCGAATGTTGAAAAACCGTTCTAGATTGTGTGACCGTCATACGAAGTGTATGGTAATTAGTACAGTATGAAAAAATCCTTGGGAAAATTTTTTTGGTCACGAATAGATAGAGTTAATGATTCTCATTAGAAATAACGTAACCCAGAATTTCCTATTTCATAAAACTATTTTTTTTTAACTCTCTTATTATCTAAGTTATCTGACTTCATCACTACTAAACCAGCACAACAAACACTTGATAGTATAGATAGGTACTTCATTTCCTATACCTAATAGGTATACTATTACCTACGTCATCAATTTATCCAGGCCCTAATCCTAAATTACGCACGATTAGTGCCAGGGCGATTCGAGTTTCCACTTCGGCACTAGAGGATCATTATACTCACTTCATCATACATAAATCAAGTTAAAGCTATATTGCGCCAGATTGGTGAGTGGGGAATACTAGAATTAGTAGGCAGAGGCACACATGTTTACTTGTTTAGGCTGTGGCGCCACTGATAAGGAGACAAGCGCGGCTGCACAAAGTTGAAGTCAATAGATACTGGACTTACTTCTTAAATTTCTTGCATATTTTTCTGCATCAAAAATTGTCTTCTATTAAACCTCTTAATTTTGAAGTTACAGACAAGTTTTCCTCCACATCTAAGCCAAAATCAATCATCTAGTTCATATTCACGCTAGAAAGCAGTATCTCAAAATAAGATAGGTACCAATTTAAAATAAATCCGTCACTGGAGATGCTTGGATTTCAACACATCCAGGTCAATTCCTACTTGTCTCCGCTCAATTTTTTCCATTGAAGTGGTAAGGAGACGGGATATGGATTTCATTTGATATGAATGTTTGTCCCTTTCGTGCTTCATTCGTCCCGGTTTCCTGTGAACTATTTATAATAATTTGTTTTTCCCTACTCGTCTCCTCTCCGCTCCATATGTATCCAATGTACCGAGGAGAAGTTTCATAAGTTGCGAAACTTCTGTAGAGAATCTTCTCGGCAATTTAAATTTTAAAACCAATCTAATCATGACAAAACCTTTGCATATGCATGCCTTTTAAGGTATAGTTTACGCCTTGTTTACTCAATTGTAAAATACAATATTCTTCATAACACTTTCTTATAAGTTCTCGTGGAAACATTCTCAATGAGAACTTACTCTTAAATTCTCAAGGAAATTCTCGGAAATTTCCGAAAATATTCCCGCGATTTTGAGAATGTTCTGCAACTTGTAGCACATTGCTATATGTATCCGCCTCCAATGGAGCCGCAGCCATAGGCAGAAACAATAGATCTGTTTATTCCTACTACTTACTACTTACTATGATGCTTTTCATAAATCGAACAATGTTCTAAGTTCGAAGCATTGAATCCTACAAATAAATTAAAAGTTATCATAATTAGTTACATTTGCCTCATAGTTGCATTTTCCCTGACTTAACGTTGCCGCGTGTTGACGGCAATAAGAATACATTTGTCACCACCCCAAATCTTCCCGAGGGTGTCGTAAGAGTTGACTTATATAATAATATTTTAGCCTATATAATGTCCCACTGCTGGGCACAGGCCTCCTCTCATATATGAGAGGGATTGGGCTATAGTCCCTACGCTGGCCCTAAGCGGGTTGGGAACTTCACAATCTTCACATACACCTTTGAATTTCTTCGCGGATGTATGCAGGTTTCCTCACGATGTTTTCCTTCACCGAAAGCTAATGGTAAATATTATCTGATATTCCGTACATAAGTTTCGGAAAAAACTCATTGGTACGAGCCAGGATTTGAACCCACGACCTCCGGATTGAAAGTCAAAAGTCTAAACCACTGAGCCACCACCGCTTCAAGAGTTGACTTAGGGATTTAAATTTCAATGAATATTCGTTTGATAGTAGATTGATGATGGGCAGCAGCATCATAGTGTACACATTACTGCGATCGCAACCTAGTTGGCCAGCGTAGTAATTATATGAGCATTTACCGCTTTATGTATAATGAAGTTCAGTCAGTGGACTGAGAAAGGCTGATGACGTGATGTGGGAACTATGTAGATATTTACACGTGTATTTAAGTATTTTACCTTTACCTTACCTTATCGCACACAAGAAGCGTTTAACCTTTCCATCGATGCTTTTACGCTTCCAATCCAATTACTCCAATGTCATGCCATACAACACAGAAGCGGCATGTGTGGCAAGCCTAAATGTAATTTGCTCGCGGTAAGCTACGCCGCAATGTCCTTACGATTTGCCAGCTTAAGGATGTAGCGTGAAATATTTGTTCCTGGCTTAATATATTTGGTGCCTTCCCACCAAAGCCATGCTGATATGCATTTCTCAGAGCGTAAACGGATCTCATTCATCTGGTCACGTTTTTTTGGAAGTAGCTGCATATTTTGGTACCATTTTCGGTCGTCCGATACAGCACCCGTTTCTCTATAAGATAACCTAAACCAACTTCAAATTATTTAGCCACTTTCAAAAAAACGTGACCAGAGGAATGATATGTCCTTTTACGCTCTGAGAAATGCCCCTGAGTGCCTATTACAGCGAATACCGAAACTCGTACATTTGAAGAATCTGTCTCTTTCAGTGTAACTAAGGAGTGAAAAGAAGGACAATAAGTCAAATAGCCAGCAATTTTGTAAAGCCGCTAGAATAATAAACGAACAAATCCTCTGCAACTAAATATGTAAGGTACTTATACCTAGTATCGTAGAGACGGCTATGCCCGACATAGTCTCAATGATTGGCATTTGCAATCATAATGTCATAGCACTAAAGTTGAAAGCAGGGAGTTAAAAATTGGGTCATGTCAATTATTGGGCTAGAGTAGTTCAGCCGAACCACCTTGGTTTTCGGCATATTCGTTGGGTGGCCGAGAATTTCCCAACCAAACTACCCTATTTACTATACAGTAGTAAAGTCCATTTCAAATACGACGGCCCGATTCTACTTAACAAAGTCATTAGGCGTCAGCAATAGGATCAGTGATACCAAAAGAAACCTGGCTAGGCCCTTTTGTGGCGTGATATTTTATGCATACATCGGTGTACCATACGTGTCAATTTATAGTGGACCAATTAAATGACAAAAGTTTCGAGTGGCATCGGGCCTTCGTATTTGAAATGGACTATACCTACTCACGTAAAATGATCCAACAATTTTATGCTAGTCACGTTTCCAGCTGTGCTCATGCTCAGTGTTCAATTTGGTATTCACAATGTTCAATGTATCATAATAAAATAACCTAATAATCTTGATTTTCGTGAATATAATTGAGTGATTCAATTGTTGAATTTACATTCCTCATCCAAGTAAAGGCGAGAACTAAATTAAGTTGGATGTTTTACTCTGCACAAACTGCACAGTGTGGGAAGATGAATAATAAGAGATGTCACAGATTTATTTTTATGAGTATTAATTTTTTTTTTATCATATAAACGTCTACCGTTTGACCACGATCACACCTGCTGGTAAATGATGATGCAGTGGATTATTTCCATTTAATTTTTATTACCTAAGTGATTCTATTACAAAGCAGAATGCAACAGAAATAGTGGTGATCCATTTAAAGTTCCATTCAGTATCATACACTGATTAGGGAAAAAATGGAGACAAAATTCCTGTAGCGAATAAAAAATATTTTTGTATGAGCCGCATAGAAATAATAGAAAAATTCACTAAAAAAATTCTCCTACTTTCTCCTGATCAAGAAAAGATCCTATACGAATCGCCACTATTTTTGTTATTTTCTGTATTCGACATACTTACATATACCTAGTTAATTGAATTTATCTACTATATTTCTACAGGCACAACCTTGGCGGAAGAGATTTATTCCCAAATTAAAGAAAATATTTGCATATACAACAAATTCTTATTATTAGCATTCTGTATTACGTGGGAGTTAAAATATTACATACATTTTCATGCCGTTAACATATTATTATGTACGGGAAAAGCTTATTTGTTAATTTCCTTCCAGATTTATTATGCTGACATTAATACTACATCAGCAAAGAAATATAAAAGGCAAATTCAGCATTACATATTATTGTGTAATCATAATTAGAAAATAGACAAATAATAAGCAATGTCGTATTATAGACGAAAATCATTCTAACGAATACATTATTTAATAAATATAATTATAATTGGCATAAATAGTACTTTTTATTTAAGTAAATATACAAGAATAAATAGAATAAAATAACTAGGAATTATAATACTAAGGAAATAAAACTATCTGTACAAAAACTATATATCAACAAATATTTACAAATTCATTTAAAAATAATATAGATATTCACCAATAGTACATTGTGTATAAGGGCGGTAAATAAGAATAATTTTTGTAATATTTGTTTGATATGATAAATCTCGGCGCGGCGCACCGCGCTAGTGCGACGTAATGTTGTATGAAAATCCTTGACAGCCCTAGGGTGTAATGACGCATCTACGGCGCGCATCGCCGCAGCGCACAGGCGCATTTACCGAACAGGTGTGATGAAAAAAAAAAGCGACTTCAATCTATTTCTCCAATATATCTCTTCATCGGACCCTGACTTGGTGCCAACGGGACCATCTCGGTTTGTTTTGAAGTACGTTAAAACAGTACATTACGACACAAGTGCAAAAAACATGAAATTCGAAACGAGTGGCGATGTTTTAAATCGACACGAGTTACGAATTTCCTTTTTGCACGTGTCTCGTACGACGTTTTTTAGTACAGATGGACCTGACGTAAAATGACACACTTCTCGCACTAGAGCCTAAAAAAGGCACCATCTGTACTAAAAAGGAATTATCGAAATCGGTCGGCGTGATATTGAGTTATTTGTCCATTTATCGCGCTTAATGCAAATTTAAGACTTATATGGTTTTCCCATGACAAAACGCCATTGTCAGAATTGGCCCAAATTAAAATGGGATCAATCGGTAAGCATCAGCTTTCAAATGAAAAGAGAATCATCAAATCGGTTCACCCAATCAAGACGTCAGGAGTAGGTACTGAGTTATCAAACATAAAAAATACATACAATCGAATTTAGAACCTCCTCTTTATGAAGTCGGTTGAAAAGCGAACCACAGCAGACCTAGGCAAGAGCCATGCTGCAATCGTATACTAATTATAAGCGAAAAGTGATAAATGGATGATAATGACTGATTCGAACGCAACGTCACGTGACCATTTCCATACATCATGGTCACGTGATTTTTCATCAAAATCTGTTATTTTAATACATTTAGTACTAATTTCTTATCGTATACGATTGTAGAATAGGATCTTGACAATAATTCGTAATAATGTGATAAGTCACGTGACCATGATAATGTATGGGAATGGTCACGTGACTTTTCGTACGAAACTGTCATTTTCATACATTTATTACTTATCGCTTATCGTATACGATTGCAGAATGGCATTTTGGCTAGAACTGCTAGTCAGACGGACATGGCGAAACTGTAAGAGTTCCTAGATGCTTAGCCAAGTTGCCAATCGCTAACGTTTAGTAGCATAGTAGCGTATCGTAGTTTTCACTGCTGAACATAGGCCTACCCTCTGGACCTCCACATGTACCGGTTAGATGCGACCTGCATCTTGCGTGTCCCGGCGACCTTCATAAGGTCGTCTGTCCATCTTGTGGGTGGACGTCCTACGCTGCGTTTGCCTAGCCGTGGTCCACTCGAGCACTTTTCGACCCCAACGACTTGCTCTGCGTGCAATGTGGCCTTTCGTTTACGATTGAATATTAAGCGTTAGCGATTGGCAACTTGTCTAAGCACCCTAGTTACCCTACTAACCCTAAAAAGCCAATCAACAAACAAAACCTAGAAACTAGCTAGCTAACTTTCCTTGTTAGTTTCTAACCCGATTTAGCTTCACAAGTTTAATTAATTGGCAGTTAGTTTCAGCTTAACCTGTAACCGAGTCAAAGGACAAATGAATTCTTGTATTTAGTTCGGAATTTCACGCTGAATTTTAATCAAGCATATATACCTACCTACCTACCTATAGGTAGCAATGTACCGAGGAAGTTTCGTAAGTTGCGAAACTTCTATAGAGAATGTTCTCGGCAATTTGAATTTTACAAGCAATCTAATCATGTAAAAACCGGTATATAAACATGCCTTTTAAGGTATATTATATGCCTTGTTTACTCAATTCTAAAATACAATGTTCTTTATAACACTTTTTTATAAATTCTCATTGAAACATTCTCAATGAGAACCTACTCTTAAATTCTCATGAAAATTTTCGGAAATTTGAGAATATTCTGCAACGTGTACATTGCTACCTATAACGGGTCTAATAATTTTAATAAAATTTACCGAATAAGAGTTTTCAGGGACACAAAATCAATCTATTTTCGGGAGTTGTGGTCTCGGTCGCCCACGTACTTTTTTTATATTTTCTTTGCTGTTTGTAAAATCAAAGATCTATCAAAGATCATTAGAAAATAATTTAAGAAAAAAACTGTTACTGTGGTTGTTTGCAGAAATGAATTAATACTCCATAGATTTTTTTCTACTAGTTTTTCCTTATCAGAATCAAATACTAAACGGCCTGAGTGGACTTAAACGAATTACGACTATTTTCGTTACATCATGTATTGGTTAAAAATTTCACATATAGGTATATGTTTCTCGAATCGTATGAAGTCTCTGAGTTTAAACTTTAAAGCTATGTAAATGTTACCAGCGAGTCCCATCTCCCGATCGTGTCTGTTTACTTAATCACTCGAAAGTGTATCTGTGTGTGTTGGGCCGGCACGTGGACAGATATATCGATTTTCAGAAATACGAGAACCACACGCAAGGTTTACCGGGTCAGGGATTGCCAAGGTTTCCGTGTGAGAAATCCATGCAAACCGGAACCGATAACCTGATAGTCTACACTATCATTTTAACAGACCATTGATGAACCATTGGTGACTCATTGATGAACTTTTACACCGGCCGGGTGTTTCTATCATTTCGTGCAAATCATATGTTTGCTGAAATAAAAAATAAACTAACTCCTAAATTCATTTCAAATATTTTTTATATGTTGCGTGGGGTTCATAGGTATACTTAGCATCTAAAATTAATTTTATTATTGCAACATAAAATATGTAAATAAAATATAAACATACTAAAAATTCATTACCATCACCGGTCAGAACCTAGATTTACAGATTTGAGAGCGAATTACATCACTATTACATGTACTACTTTAATTCAACCTCTTAATTTAGATAAAGTATTAATAAGGGAAAGAAAGTTTAGTGGTTTCTACAGTATTAACACTGAATATTTATATTCAATGCAGCAAAATCTTTGTGTAAAGAAAAAAAATTCATTACCATAAATATAATTTGCAACAAGGGAATTGGCCAGTAGGCATTGCAAATGTTATTATATACGCCGTTCCCTCTGACCGCGATCCCCGCCTCAGTCGGCTAGTAAACAGTGAACAGGACGGACGTGTGCCATTTTTTTATGAAAAAATATATCGTGGCGGACTTTTGGTTTTGGTACAGTTTTTTTTTCATTACCATTTCCACTGTTTTGATGTTAATTTTTAAGTGTTTTATTGAACTGTGAATACTTAAATAATGAATATTCTATTCGAATGCTTAGTGAGAAAATGTACCCACAATTGGATTTATTTTTAAAGAGTTAATCTACAAAAGAGAAGGAAAAGTCATTACCATTCTTATCATTACCGTAATTTACTGTAAACATACTAAAGAGAATGGTAGTGAAATAAAAATGATGGTAATGAATTTCAGTATTAAAAACATACGACCATTTTATGTTAATTACCATTCTCATTTTTATCATGCACCTGACTGTTGAAAGTAACAAGTAATATTCAAAACTTCATTTTCAGTAGGTATAATCAAAATATAACAAGTTATTAATTAAAAGATCTCAAAATTAAAACTTAAACTTACGACTACGTTATGGCTTTTTTTTTACCCATCATTACCAACATCGCATTTTCCGTCCCATATTCTATACTTCATTACCATTTCTCATTCATACTGTTAACATACTAAAGAGAATGGTAATGAACTAAAAATTATGGTAATGAATTTCAGTATTAAATTCTTACCACCATTTTATGTTAATTACCATTCTCATTTTTTACCACGCACCTCACTGTTGAAAGTAACAAGTAATATTCAAAACTTCATTTTCAGTAGGTATATTCAAAATATAACATGTTATTAATTAAAAGATCTCAAAATTAAAACTTAAACTTACGACTACGTTATGGCTTATATTGACCCATCATTACCAACATCGCATTTTCATTCCCATATTCTATACTTCATTACCATTTCTTTTGGGAAAATCTTTTGTTCATAAATCGGTCAATTTTGCGTACGAGTATAATAGAAAATGCATTATAGATTAATGATTCTTTTTCGTAGGTCTTACCATTACCATGACAAAAAAATTAAAATAAAAAATTGTGTACCATAATTATATTTTCACCTACAAATATCTCAACTTCAGATTTTTTTCCCGTATGTCGGTCCCATAGTAAAAGTTGATCAATATGACCTCAGAATTAACTCCTTAAAGTTTGGCCGGTGTATAAAAAAATTACTTGTATAGGAAACAGAATTTTATAACCAAAATTTTAAATTTTTTAGTTTGAATATGTTATAAAAATAAAATAAAAAAATAAATGTCTTGGGACATTTTATACAAACAACCTAGTACCACGGTAAGTTCAATGAAGACTTATTGTGATGTGGGTACTAGGCGACGATATATACAATAATAGATAGAGACTGTGTCAATCTATTATAAATATATCTATATTAAGTATCTATATTATAGATGTATCTATATTATAGATGTACCTATAATATAGATACTTAAATACATAGACATATATAATAGATAGACAGCCATGACCAAGGAACAAATATTTGTGATAAATAAAATACACAAATAATGCCCTTGCCGGAATTCGAACCCAGAACCTCCAACTTCGTAGGCAGAGTCGATCACTACCAACTAGGCTATGGAGGCTGGTTATAATGTCTGTACTTCAAAGAAAACTTTCACACCGGCTTTGGTACCATAGAACATGACCCTAAATGTTTTGGAAGAACAATGCAACTTATTATCTACGGTGCAATGAATTGTCACAAGTTTCCGAAGTGAAATATTTCAGCTCCTTCGCTAAAATATTAAAAACTCTACGAACTGGGTCTAGTAAACAAATAAATCAACGGGAACGCACTGCATTCGGTAAATCAAGTTTGCAAACTCATTTATTCGGACAGTTTGCAGTTCCACCATTTTGAATTAATTCACGATTTCAGTTTCGGTCTGGCGAATGTGCCAGATCTTTTAGTGGAACGAGTTTGCTGCTTTTTCAGCGTTGTTCGTTTTTAGGATTCTGTAGTTACCTAAAGTCAAAGTCAAATAATTCTTTATTCAAATTGGAACAGCAACAAACTCTTTTGAATCGTCTAGGTATTGAAACTACTTCCGGTTCGAACCCTACACCGCTGACCCAAGAAGAACCGGTAAGAAACTTGGCGGGAATTATTTTTTAAAACAATCATGGTACATCTTACAACTAACATGCATTAAAAAAAAAACATAAAATTGATTTTAAATAAATTGAAATAGAATAATAATAACAAGAGATGTAATGTCTCTAAAAAGTAAGAACATTTATAAGTAATAATTTATAGAGAAGTAAAGGTTTCTCTCCGAATAGGTATATAATAATAACATTATATAATGCACGTTTGGAGATGTATAAGGTCTCCAAGCGTAAATTATCGTAATTGAATGTCATGACTTTAACTAACTAATAATTAAATCCTAAATTACTCCCACGGTGTTTTATCATTCATGTAGTCTTGTGTACTATAATAAGCTTTAGATATAAGTTTACGCTTTACAAAATTCTTAAATTTATTGACTGAAAATTCAGTAACATTTACTGGAAGTTTATTATAAAATCTTACACAATTACCCATGAATGATTTCCTAATTTTATGGAGCCGAGTGGCGGGTGGCTAGTATTATGTATGTCACAATTTTTCCTAAAATTGATAATAATTTTAAGTAGGTACATACATAATATTCTCATAGATGTATTGAGAATACAATGGAAGTCTAACAAAGGAAGTCTAGTTATTATGCTGTTAGCGCTTCTGTCTATCCGTGAGTTAGGTCTTCACCCTTTGCTACCTGTAGCAGTAGACGTATCGTTGTCTTTAGAGTAGCTGACAAGTAACAATTACGTGATCGTTTACTCGATATCCATTAGTAGTAGTCCATCAATTCGGCGTGATAGATTTACGTATTGAGTAAACGCTAACAGAAACCTTACTTGCCAAGTCATGGTACGGTTACTTATTGAGACTGTACCTCTATCTGGATGCTTAGCCAAGTTGCCAATCGCTAACGCTTGGTAGCGTATCGTAGTTTTCCCTCTCTGTCACGCTTTCATATTAGTGCGACAAAGGCAGTTAGCTGCCTTTCGTTTACGATTGACGATTAAGCGTTAGCGATTGGCAACTTGGCTAAGCACCCTGTACAGTATTACTTTTTTTTATTAACCTGGTTTAGTGTGCCACTGCTGAGCAAAGGCCTCCCCTATTTTCCTCCATTCGACCCTGTCGTCACAGTTCTCCCGTCAATGGACAGAATGCGTCCAGGTCGTCCCGTCATCTCCTTCTCGGTCTGCCAACAGTATTAACATACTATTATTTATTGGAGCTAGCGTGATAGCTTGCTTTACGTATCGTGTAGAATCTAACGTAATGGAGACATGGCAAATGCCAACTCATGGTACGGCTACAGATATTGGACTGGCCACCGTAATAAAAATATCAGAACAATATGCACTCTAACACCATGAAAATAGAGACCTACTCATATATTTGTGATTACCCTAACCACATATATATCTGATGGTGATTGTACTTTACTGTGAATACAAATTATGCAACTGGCGCACGAAAGTCTAACAAACTCCACAAACAAATTCACAATGTTCATGCTTCCGGCATGATGTAAAACGTGTGTGATCTCTCAGGCTTTTGCATATTTAAAAACATAATACCGCCCATGGGTGCGATAAATATCATTATCCTTTGGATATGATAAATCCAGCATAAGTACACGTGTCTCATGTTATTACAACTTACCATGAGTTGGATGCGTGAGTAAAGTGTTAGCGTGAGATTAACTTAATTTCTGTGCATTTCTCAAAAGAGTTTATACCACAGATGTCATATATACCATAGATCAAGCAAACGCGTGTACTTAGCGTGTCAAATGAACTCAGTGAAATCCACTGAGTTGTCCGTCTTTAATCGCAGCTTGCAGCTTTCGGGCGTCAAATTTTGTAAGTTGAAGTAAACAAAAACATTAATAATGCCTCCTTAAGTAATGTTAATTGCAACAACACAAAAATATATGAATACTCAAGGGCCTGAGACATATTTAAAATCATAGGCAAGTAACAACTTCAGTACAAAATCTGACACGCTCGGCCGCCATACAAATGAATGAACTTGTTTCTTCTATCCAAATCTAATTCTGTGGTTTATACATAACTGGCGTAACTTACATTGTTTACCATTCTTTGTGTTCGGTTGCCGTGACTGTTAGTTACGCATGATCATGAAACAAAACTGTAGAACAGCTAAGATATAGGAATAAGCACGATGTCAATATATTTTGCTCAGATGAACCAAACCCTAGGCCGCTCTAGGACCATGTCAAAATAACAAGTAATAAGAGATTTCTTAGGGCCTAGGGATGAAATCGGTTGACTGTGTCTTTAAAGTTCGAAATTAGCGTATTTCACAACACTAGCAAAAGCCTTTCCAACGTCAACAAAAGGTACTCGCAGCTGTCTATTTGTGTTTATTTGATTATTTTCATCCCGCTCTAACGGACATACCTTTATTAAAATATTACGGTTTATTGAAGATCTCCGTGAGCGATAAAATTGGATTTAGTATCCAATCTCGATGCTCAATATCAGTAAAGCTGAAAGCACATAGCTCAGTTATTTCAAAGGATATAAATGATCTCTAGATAATACGGCGATGTAAATATACGAGTTCTGATATTATAATAATAAGCAATGAAAACTTATTTTTCCCATACATTATTTCAGCCGCCTAAGTAACCGAGGTTTCGTAACCTAGTTTCGATCGAAGCCTTTTTAACTGGTTTCGGCCAGGCACTTAGTTTTACTCGTACGTAACTAACTTCGATCAAGTAATTTTTTAGTTTCTTTTTGACAACGATTGCAAACTTTTTCGATTCGATCAAACGGAACTTACGGAACACTTTTTTAAGAGATTTTGAAACCTACGTATGCTTTTAGATTATTTTTATTTGGTTTATACGTAATGTGTGATTTGCAAATTTACGTATTGTTATCAAAAAAGAAAGCGCTAACCATATATTGTTTATCTGTCAAAGTACAGTCAAGGGCATAAATATGTACCTATACACTTTTTTATCTTATGCTGTGAAAATAAGGTGCAAAAATGTATACATATTTTTGCCCTTGACTGTACATTATATTGTAAAGTAAAAACGCAGGTATACGAGTATGTATAAAATTTGTTTGTAGCTTTGCATTCAATTAGCAACATTACAATGTACACACTTTTATTTACAACAGACATTTATCTACCTACCTTTAGACAAGGCATTTAAATCAGCTAAATAAAATTTATCGCTTTCCAATATCGGAGGTCTCTCTCATAATTACAAAAGCAATGTACCTGAATACATTACCTTCAAAGGTTTAACGGTCAATTTCGGGTTAAAATTTGCATTTTACCTTGATTTAAACCGTCTGAGAATTTTTAAAACGAGAATTACTTAAACTTACATTATTGTCAATAATTTAATATTAAATGTCAGTAGCTCTTATACCTACTATTTTTGAAACAGTTTCCATTTACTTTAGATATAATCTATAATATGTTGAAAATTATACATTATGGAGATCACTTCTGTCACCCACATATACCTATCTGAACAATACTATAATATAGCTTATAAATCTCGTAGGCACGCTAGATGATCATCACCTTAATATCATCACATCATCAGCCTATCTCAGTCCACTGCTGGACGTAGGCCTCTCCTATCAACTATGCGTATAGACTCATTAGGAGGTAAATGCCCATAATCACCACGCTGGGCAAGCGGATTGGCGATCGCAGTAATGTGTCCACTATGATGACGCTGCTGCCCGTCCTCAATCAAATTAAAGAATGGTCAGTGACACTTCAATCCCTTAGTCGACTCTTACGACACCCGCGGGAAGAGTTGGGGTGGTGACAAATGTATTCTTACTGCCGTCACCACACGGCAACCCTTACCTTAATGTACATCGACACAACCACAGGCCAGGGGTCTTTTGTCACTCTAACGGCTTTGTTGGTGAAAGATGGTCGAAATTTTCGACCTTCAAAATTTACGGCAGCGCAGCGAAGTTGCCAATCGCCAATGCTCAGACGCGTAGCGTAGTTTTCTCTCTCTGACACTCTTTTTTTATTAGTGCGACAAAGACAGTTACGTGTTATGTTAGTTTCGTTGCAAGCTATTCATGCATTTTTTTGAAATAGAGCTATATTCAAGAAAGAGGTGCAGATATTTACTACTCACTCTTTCCCTCTTTCTCATAGTTGCAGCGATAACTTGGGAGTGTAAATTCAGCTTAACAATTGTCGGTCGGTCGTGTTGACTTTGTAAATACACTTCACAATATCACGCGTCGCGTTACTGAGTGCGTCCCTCAGTAAAGCCCTAAACCTAAACAGGTCTAGCCTTTATTATCCACTTACATAGAAGGCACTATAATCCTGAAAGCAATACCGAATCAAAGCCCCAAAATGGTTGGCTAAATATTTATCCTTCTCGGAGTATCGCCTTAAACGAGTAGGCTCAGGCCTACTACCACGAACTTCGAAATTCGAAAACGATAATTTGTCTCTGTCGCTGACGCCTACATTGGAGGAACAGAGACAAATCCTCGAAATTTACGGATTTCGAAAATCGCAGTAGGGCCGCTGAAATACCTTTGATATTTTAGCTTGGTATTTTACACTGTAATGCGAAAAAGGGCGTTAAATCGTTTTATTGCGGCTTAGCGCAATTTTCATTACTTTCGTGGAAAGGTGAGTAAAGTCTGCGTGAGTTTGTTTTGTCTGTAAATTAAACGAAGCTCTCTATTAGATTAGGTACAGTCACGTCTAAAAATATGTATACATTTCGGAACGTATGTCAAAGGCATAAGGATCAAAATCGCATACATATTATTAGAGCCGACCGTACCTATCAAATATACTTACTAAATAAAAGGGTCGTATGAAACAACTATAGTGCTCGTCCAAAAAACGGCTAATTCTGACAATTGTCAAATGATTACGTTTTGTAGGCATTTTGTGTCAAACAGTGACACTATATATTTTATACACGGTGCTCGCGAGCATTGCGAAAGATTTTAACTATGCATTCTGGACATCAAAATAAACAAAAAATATTATGTGACCTAATGTCAAATTCCACAAAAAAAAACACTTTTTTTTTTACTTTTGAGTACATTTTAACATTTCCAATACTTTTTATCATGACAAACACATTGAGGTAGCATTGTGATCAAAAAGAAGTTTTATGACGAGTTACATCGAACTATTTTTTTGAAAAAAGTTTCATTATCTCTGGAACCAAGCCGAATCCAGGAAATTTTATATTACATTAAATACTCTAAATATGCTCAGGAATTCAGCATTAAAATCTTTCGGAATGTTCACGAGCACCGTGTATACTACTTATTCATCGGATTGAGCCGCTAACACGAGGTTACATGATTTTAGTATCAAAATGTATGGATTTTAGGGCCTCCGCTAGCTGACGCGGATGACCTGGAACGAACGCTCGTCTTAAGGTGCATTCAAACCAAAAGAGCATTCGCTATTCTAACCCCTCACTCTACTAAATGCTCTCGAATGCTCGTTTGGTTTAAATGCACCTTAACAAGAAATTGTATGAATGGTGCTAACTGGTGAGGGCGCGTGCGGCGGATCTTAATACTAAACGGGACCCGTTCAAGTAGGTACATAGAAAACATAAAAAACCATAACCAAGAAATATTTGTGATAAATACAAGAATGCCCTCGCCGGGATTGAAACCCGGAAACTCCAGCTTCGTAAGCAGACTACCAACTAGGCTATGGAGGCTGACAAATTATGTGTAATAAGATAAGGTAATCGAAATTCAAACATGCAACCAATAATTCATATCAATCAGTGTGAAATACTCTAAACCAGTACCTATCAAATCACCTATAATCTGGCAAACCAGTCCAGTCACGAGGTGCAATGGAAGCTCGTTCCTTCCTCACATGACTTTGTCGGTTATTCTGAATGCTTGCGAACTGCGACCATATATAACATGGACGTCTAACGCCAGCTCAAAAATGCCCCCAAAACCAATTGTTCAATTGTGCCAAGATGGGCAGAACATGGCGCTTTTCTTAACACCGCGCATATGTTGACGCAACATCATTGACAAATGTTTATAGAATATAGATAGCCAATCAAAACTTTGATGGACCAATCACAACTATTTCTAAATGGCGGTTTAAGTTTTTATAGGTTGATATTGAAATTCATTACCGTGACGCATTGAAGAGGGGCTGACACTTGTCAACTAAAATTCAGGACCGTTTTTGAAAGGCAATTCAGTATGGCGTGCGGCTTCCATGTTTTATTTGTTCGTAGCTTGCGAAGCACTCGGCTTTCAATATATCTATTCCTTCGTCATTCATTGCTATATTCATTGTTATCTTGCTAGGCAAACCTTTGGGTCGATTTCTATGGCACTTTATGAGTTGATACAGACGCTAGTGTAACTCAAACGTCAAATGATGCGATCTTCAACTGTTGAGAACATTGTTTAATAATCCCATAATCTGAAGCAGAATGTTCTCGATGGCAACTTGCAGGAGAATTTTCTCATGAAAATTACCATCATCCCGTGGCCATGCCTATGCCCATTATTTTCAGTACTTGTGTCAGGTTTCTTACGGCCGTATGGTGACGGCAGTAAGATTACATTTGTCACCACCCCAACTCCTCCTGGTGTCGTAAGAGTCGACTAAGTGAAGTGTCACTGACCATAATTTGATAAAAGATTGATAATGGGCGATAATGGGCAGCAGCGTCATCACAGTGGACACATTACTGCGATCGTCAATCCGCTTGCCCAGCGTGGCGATTATGAGCATTTACATCCTAACGTCTGTACGTATAGTTAATAGAGAGGCCTACGTCCAGCAGTGGACTATCATCATAGGCTGATGATGTGAAAATTACCGGTAATTTTTGCTAATTTTAAGAACGGTCTGCAACTTGTACATTGCTAAGCGTGAGTAATATAATATGTGTCTTTTCTATGGTGTTTAAATCGTGAACATTAAAGTCAGTAGGTACTGACATCACGATTTAAGAATGATATACCTAAGTATTTTAAGGACAAACGGTTGGTCATTTCATCAACTTTTTTCTTGGCTCACACTTTATACTGGTTTGTAAATCATTAAGTACTTAATAAGAGATGGAAATAGCATACTTGGTCACGAGTCGCGGTTCTCCCTGACACGGTAGGTTCAATGACCTGCGATATTAATTATTCATAAAAGGTGATTGTCTTTTGTTAAAGAATACCCATTACTTTGAAGGCGAATTCTTTGTGAAACAATCGACCCATGATCGAACAAAAAGTTTCTAGGTATATCCTTTGTATGGGTAAGGCCGCGGATTTTGACGAATTCGGCGCTTAAAATTTGTCTTGCTCATAAAAAAAACTGATAACATCTAGAGAACTCTGATCAATTTTAAAATATTCCCCTATGCTCAATTACATGTAATCAAATGAAATAGCTAATTTAGCTCTTTATTTAAAATTAATAAATATATATTTCTGCCAAAAACGTAACGAAAGTCGAGTAATTTTCTCGGCTACGAGTACTAAAAACTTTTTTTTTTTATATTATTAGACTTGTCAGCATTAAATGTTTGTTTTTAAACCAAATTATAATGATAAACGATTGCTTCGTTCATGAAGGACTTATGATATGTGAACAATTTTACTGTTTTCTTTCCCTTTACTTTTTGGGTCACCATTTCCAAACTTACGTTACGATACTTTCGTAACGCTTTTTTAAGGTCATATTTAAGCAAATGTTGGTAGAAATTTGTTTATCGACACTAGCAACTCTTATTCTAGTAGGGCGACACCCATAAGCACACTCACTCCCATTAATTCGTTAATAAATGGTGGTCACAGTGCACGCGGTGACAATTTTAGCAAAAAACGTCTAAAGTGGTAGTGTGATTTTCACGGTAAGTAGTGATTATTATCAAAACGGCTGTTTTTTCATACGAAAGGGTTTAGTTTTAAACTTCAGTAGCATGTACTATTATGTTCAGATTGCAATTATTTACCAAGATATTCAACCTTTTTTCAAATATACGTTACACTTATGTTACGAATACGTTACATTTTTACAAAACGTAACGTATTTTTTATGTTACGTAACGAAAATATGTGGTAAAGGGAAGCGGACACAGAAATTTACTAATTTAAATGAGTTTTATTCGATTTTGAATAACAGCATACTGTAACAAGTGTTTGCGAAACAAATCAAATTATTTTGTTATTTAGGTATTTTGATTTGCGTTTTTAGAAGTAATCAGCTTTTTCCAGTGGGTAATTTTACCCCCCTAGGGCTAATGAAATACAGTTTAATTATTAACGCGTTTATTAGTGTTAATTGATAACAGTTCATTTTCCATTTAAGCATTTATGGTGAATGGTGATTTATTTTAGTTTATTTAGTTCCAAAGATTATGGCATTAAAACATTTGTAAATACTGTTAATTTAAGTAATTACTAAGTATGAGAAATTATATTATATGGGTTGATTATTATATTTGATTAAAACAAGTATTTAGCGATAAAAATATGTTTTTTTTACGACCTGTATTTAATCAGAGTTCATACCAGTATGAGCTGAGCTTTATGGTAACTTTCGTTGCATTTTATGGTAACGTAACGTATTTTTTTTATGTTATGTCTGTGTCACATTCGTCAAAATCCGCGGCCTTACCCGTATATGGTTTCGGCAAACGTTAGACCAAGTTAGAAGACATGCTTTATTTTTAACCGACTTTGAAAAAGGAGGAGGTTCTCAATTGGACTGATTTTTTTGTATGTAATACTCGATATGTCTGAGAATCCTGAACCGACTTTTTTTGTCGAACGGGTATAAGCCCGTGATGGTCCCGTGTGTACCTAGAAGGGGTCTAATGATAGGAGTTTAGAATAATCGCTTGAAGTCGGTTTTTATTATACCTTATTAGACTTCAAAAATAGGACGTGGTCCTCAATTCGCAGTATGTTTTTTTTATTATTAGTAAAGATTCTTTAAGCGATATTGAGAGAGAAAACTCCTTGTCTATTAACAAATACGTTAGCATTTTTTAATTTCATTTAATGGTGATATTCTATCGTTTTTCCGAACTAAATTCTTGTTAGTAGATAAGCAACAAAACTACAAACCATATTATTAGTTTATTTGAGCAACCGGTTCTCACAATATAACATATATATTATATAAAACCTATTTAATTTTTAACATTTATTTTTCTTTGTTTTCTAATCAGCCTTTATAAAAATGGAACTCACCATTATTTTTTTCGGCTGACAAAAGTTGAATATGTTTTATTCAAATTCAAAACAGAAGCAGTTATTTTTTTATTGTGACATTTTAAATTCATATCATTTTGGAATCATTTTGATCCTATCCTGCTATTAAAGTAAAGGCAACCAAATGTAGGCAATCGCAGTATTGTATGAAATGCACACTCATACAAGCAGAATGCAGTCTCAGATAGCTAATGAACCAAGATTACGACCTTCCCCTAATCCAGTGGTTTTCAAAGTGTGGGGCCAAGCCTCCCAAGGAGGCAAAGATTCAAAGGGACGACGTAGGCCACTAGTACCTATGGTTAAAAAAATATCTTATCTTGGCCTGCAATTTGTAAGGAATTGTAAGTAATGCGTAAAGCTTAAAGGCCCGGCCACGACTGGTCTAATGCCCTGGCCACGACATCGGTCTAAGGCGATTGGCTAAGGCGACCAGCGGCGAGCGAATTAAACAAAATCAAGACCGCTAAGGAAGCATGCCACGACAATTCGCTGTGGGCTAAATCGCGCGCGAATTTACTTGCGCGACCGGCTAAGGCGACCAGCGGCGCGGCGAGCGGCGAGATTAAATGCACTGGCGGTTTGAACCATGCCACGACTTCGAGCGGCGCGAACGGTCTTAGCGGCGGCACGTATCGGGCGGAATTTTAAAGATCAAAATATTTTGTTTTATTCGCTCCGCGATGTTGGACACAGAGGCGTTTATAAGTAAAATTTTAAATAGGCCTGCCTTATGGATGGCACAGCATTCGCAACACAAGTTGCGGCATGTAATAAAACGGTTATGGGAAGAAATAAAAGAACATTTTCCGAATCAGAGCGGTAAGTTTAATATTATTGTATATTAAATAGGATTGCTTACAAAATAATTTATAAATAATAATTTCGAGACACTGACGGGCCACTTTTGATAATGATATTTTGCGTCCTTTGATTACGTCCCATTCGCTCACCGCTTAGGCGCTTAGACCGTTGTCGTGGCATGCTCACTGCTTAGACCGTTTTCGCCGCCCCGCTCGCCGCTGCCGCGGTCGCCTTAGACCAATGTCGTGGCCAGGGCATAAGGCGACCAGCGGCGAGCCAATCCATGAGTTGGAGCGGGATGCCGATATGGGTACTCCCTCTCGCACGTATGGTTTTTCGCTAAGCCGGTCGCCTTAGACCAATGTCGTGGCCGTGGCATAAAAGCCATCATTCTTTACAATTAAAACATACTCTCAACCAATTGGAGGCCACACTAGAACTTTGCCAAGTAAGCGATTTCTTACAATCTGATATTTACACTTGTCGAAGCGACGATATATACTAGATCGTGTGATTGAGAGGCCTAGGGTTCCAATTTGTTGACTACACATTTTTTTTCTTTTTTTAGTCTTAGACAGGGGCAGCAAAACAGTTTGAGAACCTCCGTCCTAATCACTGGCTGAATGCACTTTACTGGAAACCCGGCTGTGCTAGCCGAGTCTGTGGCAAGGCGTTAAAAAGTGTGGACGGCGTTAAAAAAAAGTGTTAACTGCCAGTATTTTTTTGTTTATTAGATTGTCAGTTTGAAATGGTTTATAGAAGTGTATATTTTAAGGATGATGGTTACAGACGCGTGCGACAAGCTCATATGGAGAGGTAATTAAGCTTCGATTATTAAAATTTATATTATACAGCAAATATTATACACGGTGGAATTCGACGAGGGACCTTTACGGAAATGGGAGATAGTTAAGGCTATACTGAGCAACTTTTACTATGGGAAAAACCCCGAAATCGTAAAAAAAAAATGACTTTCATACATTGTGTCCACTGCCGGTATGCCGTACCTTTTTGTATTTATAAGTTTTTTTTTATACGATTTCGGGGTTGGTCCCATAGTAAAAGTTGCTCAGTATAGCCTTAACTATCTCCCATTTCCGTAAAAGTCCCTCGTCGAATTCCACCTTGTATAGGTTGATGAGGGTGACCTTACCCATTGGATTAGGTTAGGTTTACTACTAGAAAAAGGTTCATTAGTATTTTTTATCAAAATAAAAGTTAGGTACGCGATCCCACAGTCTAACCGTGAAAACTGTTTTGTGGGACTTGTTTTTTTTTATGTTGGCACAACAAAGTGGCTCCACTCCACCTGATCGTAAGTGAAAAGTAGAGCCCAAATCGCGGCGGCAACGAACAGGAGACAAGCAGTAACCTGTTAGTTGCCACCGCCTTGCTTGCCCGCTAGATGCTTCTTCACGCTTCGTTTAAAGGGTCCCAACTTATAGGTATGCGGAAAAACATGTGCCGGTAAAGAATTCCACTTTTTGATAGTCCGGCACATGAAGGAATGATCCATGTTAGCTGTAAATTTTTATGTTAATTAATAAATAATTTAAAAAAATACATTAAATACGATCAACGACTGCTGATATACTAGTGTTGCTCTTAGATACCCTTATTGTTGTTGTTTAAAAAAAATACAATTGTACTTTACAGCTAGGGCCAGAGCAGTACAAAATGGAAGAAACATATTACCGTAAAACCATACAACTATTGTCCACTACTACAACTATGGTCCACAAGTTCAACTCGTAATTAAGCATCAATGGAAATATTTTATTTTGGTTGTATCTAAGTTTTTGAATTATTAATGAGGAGACTTCGTGTAAGGTGCATTCAGACAAAACGACCATTCGCTATTCTAACCCCCTACTCTACGAAATTCAATCGCTACACAAAACGTGATTCGTTTATTTCGTAGAGTGGGGGATAGAATAGCGAATGCTCATTTGGTCTGAATGCACCTTTAGAACTGCGTCAATAATATAATAATTACACTAAATCGAAGATATTTGACTTAGTTTTGGACCATAGTTGGGAGCTTTTGGACTATAGTTGGGTAGTTTTATGGTACTTAATAATAATAATAACATAATATAAGTTTGTACAAACACAATTTAAACATTACATTACTACTCGCAGGCATCTCTCTCTAGATACTCAATTAAAGTCATAATAAAGTAGGAGGACATTTATTGGAAGTTTAATACAACTTAGGTCTGAGTGACACCCTAGTCTGTCAGTGACAAATGACACCAGCCGGAATAAAAAGGAAAATCAAAAGACGGATAGGTTGTATCAAAGTTTTAAAGGCATTTGTTGTCTTAGACACATATGGGTAAGGCCGCGGATTTTGACGAATTCGGAGCTTAAAATTTGTCTTACTCATAAAACAAAACTGATAACATCTAGAGAACTCTGAACAATTTTAAAATATTCCCCTATGCTCAGTTATAGGGCTTGCAATATCGGACCATTTTCAGTTCCGGAACTGATTTCCGATATTATACTTCAATTCCGGAATTCTGGAACTAGTTCCGGAATTAAAGAAAATTTTGTAAAACTAGGTATTCGGCGGAATCCGGCAAACATTATACGACATCTTTAACTTCAAATCTGGTCATAAATCCGCCAAGGACAGTTCATTTAGTACCACTACGCATATAACAATTAACTGTTTTTAGCGACGTGTCCATAGGCATATTATGGTTGGTTTTCGTATGAGCCACTATGAAAGTACATCCGCTTATTACGACTCCGCTTATTACGACCGTCTCGTCTGCTTTTAATGACGGAATTTACCATATAATTGACCAGTTACAACGACGAAGACGTGATTAGGTAAGAAAAAAATTATTGATTTTAATTATTATATTATGGTGAAATTAATACAAAAAATTCATTAATAACCTACTATTCAGACAAAATTAACCTTTTCGCCGCCATAGGCTTGAAATGAAGTCAAAACATCTCGTGTCCCACACGCCACGACTTGGTATCAAGTCAGAAAATTCAACTTCAACTGACAAGACAACATTGACAGTTGTTTACTTGCAATTGTTTGTGCGTTGCTTGACGATAGTAGTACGCTAATGCCTTTTTGAAGTGCCAGAGAATAGGTAAAAATGTTTAGTTCGTTTAGTACGTCTTTCGATTAATAATATCATCGGTCCCTTCTGCGTCGCTATAAACGGGTACTACTGTATAGTAATTAGAATTAAAAGCAATTAGTCATTATAATATGGGTTACAATCTTGGCAACAATCAATTACGAACCTATAAACTTTAATTACAAATTGTCAAGTCTTACCAATATTGTCATGTCATCCTACTGAGATCATATAAACAATATTAATAATCGACGAAGTCACTCAATTTTGAATCCGTTATTTCAAATTTTCGTATCGAAGATAGTCTTCAACAACTAGACGACTAGACAGACGGAGGCAGTTATAATAAAACCCTAAAATATATATTTATATGATGAGCACATAACACTTATTTACAGCACCCGAAGCACAGAAGTTACAATCTCACTACGTCACGTCACACTTTACTCATCGGTAACTCTTTACTGATTTACTGCTATTGATTGATAATTTATAATTGCAAATGCAACTACATATTTCAATGCTAAAAGAGACAGACAAAATATGAAGTCGCAAGGTAAAAGTAATTCTGTCTCACACGCGTGAAAGTAAACCCTTTCTTGGAATGCTACTTGATATTAGACCAGGTGGAGACTTCAGTCAAAGGTTAAGATTCTTATTAATATCGAATTAATGAAAAAAAAATAACGTTAAATAATTGCAACCCAAAAATATGGTACAGGATCGTTGCTTACCTTGGGCAGTTTTCGTGATTTAGTAGTTGCCTAGTAGTAACACAGAAAATAAAACAAAATATATTTTGTGGCGGCGTTGTATGTTTGTATCCTGTACCTGATTATCATAATCGTCTAGATATTTTATGTTTATCCATATAATAAAATCACTTTTTTAAATTCCGGAATTCCGATATTAGCTGTGTCAATTCCGGAATTGTAAAATCAGCAATCTCGGTCCGAAATTCCGATATTTCGAAATTCCATTCGAATGCAAGCCCTACTCAGTTACATGTAATCAAATGAAATAGCTAATTTAGCTATTTATTTAAAATTAATAAATAAATATTTCTGCTAAAAACGTAACGTAAGTCGATTAATTTTTTCGACTACGAGTACTTAAAACCTTTTTTTTTTTCATATTATTAGACTTGTCAGCATTAAATGTTTGATTTTAAACCAAATTAGAATGATAAACGATTGCTTCGTTCATTAAGGACTTATGATATGTGAACAATTTTACTGTTTTCTTTCCCTTTACTTTTTGGGTCACCAATTCCAATTTTTCGTTACGATACTTTCGTAACGCTTTTTTAAGGTCATATTTAAGCCAATGTTGGTAGAAATTTGTTTATCGACACTAGGAACTCTTATTCTAGTAGGGCAACACCCATAGGCACACTCACTCCCATTGTCACAGTGCACTCGGCGAAAGTTTTAGCAAAAAACGTCTAAAGTGGTAGTGTGATTTTTACGGTAAGTAGTGATTATTATTAAACGGCTGTTTTTTCATACGAAAGGCTTTAGTTTCAAACGTCAGTAGCACGTATTATTATGTTCAGATTGCAATTATTTGCCAAGATAATCAACCTTTTTTCAAATATACGTTACACTTATGTTACGAATACGTTACATTTTTACAAAACGTAACGTATTTTTTGGGTCGTTAAAATTTTGTTCCGTGCGGTAGTATCAAATATCCAAGTTTGGCAGCTATATGTAAGACACGGTAACAGGCACGTATCCATAATTTTCTTTTTTACTGATAGATGTGTATTTGATTTCATTACCTCTTTAAAGTTCCAATATTTTTTCCACGTTAGAGCGATTCTTCTATCAATTTTAATTTTATTCCTGTTTTTATGAAATGACACCTGTTTTCCAAGGTATATATAGTCTTCAACATAATTAATTAGGGAACCTGCTACGTATATTGGTTTTTGAGTATGGTTTGTCATTATTTTCGTTTTGTTTACATTAAGTTCTAGTCCGATGTTGCTGCTGACCAAATGTAGCTCTACCATCATACTTTCAAGTTGGTTGGCGTTTTCTGAGAATAAAACGATGTCGTCTGCGAATCGCAGATGACTGAGATATTTGTCATCTATCTTGACGCCTCTACTTGCCCATTTTAGCTGTTTCATTACGTTTTGAAGGACTGATATGAATAGTTTTAGAGAGCGGGTCACCTCGTCTTACTCCTCTAAGTATATTTATCTTATCACCGGAGCGGTCTAGTTTGACTGTACTTGTACTGTTACAATATATATTTTTTATGATGTTAATATACTTGTTATTAATTTTCTGATTTTACAGTGCTTCCCATATGCTCTAGTGTGATATACAGTCAAATGCTTTTTTGTAGTCAATAAATGCGACATACAATCGACAGAGCCCTCGAAAGAAGCATGTTAAATATAAAATTAACAGATAAGATTAGACACAGTAAAATAAGACAAAAAACTAAAGTACTTGATGCTCTATCTTTCGCACAAAGCTTAAAATGGAAGTGGGCAGGTCATGTTGCGAGATATCAGGACAGCAGATGGACTAGAAAGGCGACTCTATGGAAGGGACCAGACGGGACCCGCAGGTTAGGAAGACCAAAAGGAAGATGGAAAGATGAGATAGAAGAGATAGCTGGAAAAAGCTATAAGCAAGACAACAATAGCAACCCAGAGAGATAAGTGGAAATGCCTGGAGAAGGCCTTTACCCGCCGAGGGGTTCACAACGACCATACTTAAAGTTACGTAGATACCTAATTTGTAGTTATAAAATTAAATTAAATATTTTATTCATGCCTAATAAATGGTACCTAATTTAATGTTATGTAATATATATAATGTTTCAGTTATTAATAATAATAATATAATTCATATGAGACTAAGCAAAAATCTATTTAATAAACGTGAAATTGCAAGTATTAGACATTTAATAATCTTTTTATTGTAGAACATTCAATAATATTGGAAAAAAAAGTAAAAAAATGTATGAAATAATTAAAAAAAAAACTCAAGCTTGCATGAATGTATTGAAATAGGTCAATTGAGAAAAAAATAAAGGCTTTTTTATTTTTATTTTATAACGTATTTTTTATGTTACGTTACGAAAATATGTGGTAAAGGCAAGTGCACACAGAAATTTACTAATTTCAATGAGTTTTATTAGATTTTGAATGACAGCATACTGTAACAAGTGTTTGCGAAACAAATCAGATTATTTTGTTATTTAGGTATTTTGATTTGCGTTTTTTTAAGTAATTAGCTTTTTCCAGTGGGTAATTTTACCCCCCTAGGGCTAATGAAATACAGTATTATTAACGCGTTTAATAGTGTTAATTAATAACAGTTCAATTTGCATTTAAGCATTTATGGTGATTTATTTAGTTTATTTAGTTCCAAAGATTATGGCATTTAAACATTTATAAATACTGTTAATTTAAGTAATTACTAAGTATGAGAAATTACATTATATGGGTTGATTATTATATCTGATTAAAACAACTATTTAGTGATAAAAATATGTTTTTTTTACGACCTTTATTTAATCAGAGTTCATACCAGTATGAGCTGAGCTTTATAGTAACTTTCGTTGCGTTTTATGGTAACGTAACGTATTTTTTTTATGTTATGTCTGTGTCACATTCGTCAAAATCCGCGGCCTTACCCATATCATG
>JALPQI010015623.1:0-21592 GCA_025490895.1 Thaumatotibia leucotreta | reverse complement strand
CATTTTTGTGTACACCTTATTTTGTCTTTGACTGTAGCTACTTGGCCCTATTTCTCTGGTAGGTATATTTATCATTTTCTAAAAATATGCACCCTAATGACTTCACCAATACACATTGAGTAAACTCTGTCTGGTTTTTTATTCCACCGTGCATGTCGCTATCTCTTATCTACACTCTCTACATCTACCCAGTTACATATATCTATGTATATGTGTATAATGTATGTCGATATTTTCGCCAAGTATTTGCCGATGTTTTCGCCAAACTTTCCCACCTCCCACCGCACAAAGGTGACTCAGTTAAACAACTCATTCCGCTAAACTTCCGCAAAGAGCACTTGAAACTTTCCGCTTCTAAACAGCGCAAAAATTTCCTAATTAACGCCAACAAACATAAGCTAGAATTATTGTGTGGACTACGCCTTAAGTGGCGGGTAGGAATAGTACACAAAAGTTTCCGAAGAACAAGAACTTCGTTGTTATAGCTGACGGCGAATGATCAATATGACTGAGGGCAAAGTCGGCTATTAGGGTTGCCTACTACTCTGGTTTTCGAGGAATAGAGTATGAGGACTATGCAGTACCTACATACACTCAACTATGTAATTGTAACCCCTAGGACACTCTAGAACTATGTTACAGGGACAATTAGTAAGAGATTTCTTAAAATTTGCTTCATAGCGTCAGTTTGACATGGTTCCCAAGTTCGTTGCCAAGTCAATTGGTTGGACTGTACTGGTGCTTAGACAAGTTGACGATCGCTAATGCTTAATCGTCACTCGTAAACGAAAGGCAGCTAACTGTCTTTGTCGAACTAACAGGAAGAGTGACAGTGATGGACAACTACGATACGCTACTAAGCGTTAGCGATTGGCAACTTGGCTGAGCATCCTGTACAGTAAGGTAGAGAGGGGCTAGTTGAACATATTTTGGATTAATATAGAAATACGCGATGCAATCCGTAAAATTTATTTTGTTTCATGAGAAATTTTATTGTTTATTATTCTCAGGCATTCTGTGAACTTATTTATTAGTAAGACATTCGTTTATCTAAACAACCAGTAGGCTAAGCACTGGATTAGTGTGACAATAATGTCGCTGCGAGACTATGCATCCGCTCTCTTATTCATAATATTTAGTTAGTAAAAGATGTAAAATCTATCTCGCGGCGACATAGTTATATAAGGTCCTAATTTATTAGATGCAGATATTTTTACAGCTGATAGTACTCGGTCTCTGGAGTATATTTAACCGTGAAACATTGTAGCCTTTACGATGCTTTTTTGGAGAAAACGGAAAAACTAATTTGCTACGTAAAAACACCCTGTTTATGTGATTATTAAATGAAAACTCATTGAACAGATTTTAGTACCTCTTTTACGTACATCTTAACTGGAACTGGCCACTTCTACGGGAAAAAAATAAATACTTTATTGTCTATGTCATGTTATTTCCCGTTGGATGTGTCGTTTGATGACATGACAGACAGTGTTATTGTGACATGTGATAATGCACATGATGATATTTTTTAGACGAAATTATAATTAATTTTTTTTGTTAGGAAAATTAAATCAAAAAAGTTACATGAAAAGATTTCTTAATTTATATTTAAAGTTAATTATTTTAATGTTAAGTATCATGTGTTAAAATATCTGCAACTAATAAATTAGGACCTTATATTATTGACATACTATCATGTGCTAAGCATACAGGACAATTATATTTTATTGACATGCTGAATAATTTCTTGGCGAATCAATGACAGCCCTAGCCTCTAGCAAAGTGTAATGTGCGACACATGAAGTACTGCGGTCAGTCAATTTACGCCCGTGTCTCTTTGTAATAGAGTTCTCGTGAACTGCAATTACTTACAATTTTAGTCAAGACTGCGGTCTTAATAATGAGTTGCATAACTTAAAAATGAGTTAGTACAAAAATAAGGCTCAATGCAGTTATAATAAGATTAATAAGCTTTGTCAGCCTCCGTAGCCTAGTTGGTAGTGACCCTGCCTACGAAGCTGGAGGTTCCGGGTTCGAATCCCGGCGAGGGCATTATTTGTGTATTTATTTATCAGAAATATTTGTTCCTTGGTCATGGCTGTCGTCTATCTATTTAAGTATCTATATGTATCTATCTATTATATATATCGTCGCCTGGTACCCACATCACAAGCCTTAATTGAGCTTACCGTGGGACTAGGTCGATTTGTGTAAGATGTCCAAAAAATATTTATTTATTTATTATTTATTTATTTATAATAAGAAAGTAAATACGAATGCTCAAAAGCTGCGATATACGAGTAATACATCTTTTGTTTTCGTGGAGAAATGCTTGATGCCTGATGATGAACATATTTTGAGACCTTCATTGAAAACTAAATTTTAAATCATATTTTTTTGTCTTACGTAATTTTTTTTGTAACAACATTTGGCAGTCTAAAAAGGCTAATTCTAATTTTCTTTGAGTAATCAACAATACGTGCTTACATTTTTTTTGCCAATTGTATAACAAAAATTAGTATTAAAAATTAGTATGACTAACTTTTGTAACACAGTTGACGCGATCGTTATTTTCGTTTTGATTAAGATCTTCAAGTCCTTGTTATACATTTTTATTTACACCCATTAATGACAAATGTGATGAATTTTAAGTTATTTTATTGAATTTGTAATGCCTTTTACTATTGTTTATCATCATCATCATCATCAGCGAATTGACGTCCATTGTTGGACATAGGACATAGACTATTGTTTATAACTAAATTAATTTATTTTTAATTTTTGTTGTATACCTAGTATGTAAGTAATTAGGTGTAATAGGTACTGTAAACTTATGTGAACAAATATATTAAAATTGAAATTGAAAAAGTTTCCTCTCCACGACGCCATATTTAATACACCTACGGGTACCTGTACAGATAATATTATATCAATTATTTTTGTTAATACTATCCAAATATTTATGTTCATATCAAAAAATATTTCAAGGACTTAAACCTTCGTTGGCACTTAATGTTACTTTGGACTTACGTAATTGTATCGACATTCTAGTTAATGTTAATATACATAGTGTAGCTAAGGTTAGTAGCGTGTGCATAGTGTTCCCATTTATTTTATTTTATGCTAAATACATTCGGTAAAACAGAAATGTTATCGAGTTGTGTGAATGACGGTGGTCAACCACTATAGTGATGAGTGATTTTCCCTGAAACCCATATTTAATTGAAATTTGATGGAAAATCCGTAGTCATTAAAAGCAGTACTTAGTCAATTTAAAACGGGCTTAATTTAAATTTTTACGCTTAAAAATTATGCCATAGAAAATTATAATTATACACACCTACTACTAGTTTTATTACGCTTTTATATCAGATCTTGTTACTATGACCTTGGGTAGAAGTCGACTAGGATCATTTCATTCTCGTGGGTGTCATAAGACTCTATTAAAGAATTAATAGTGTCACTGACTATTCATTTATAGATCGATAATGATCATCATAGTAGTAGACAATAGACATACTACTGCGATCGGCAATCCACTTGTGCAGCGCAGCGTGGCGATTATGGGCATTTACCTCCTAAGGCTCCAATACCCATACTTCATAGGAGAGTCCTACGTCCAACAATGGACTAAGATGTGTATGTGTGACTTATTAAATCATTATTTTGCAGGTAGTTTTATACAAAATAAGTAATATCGGAAGATGTAAAGATATGTGATAAAGGAGCACTCCATGAACTGTCCCGTACAAACGCGTGTATGTTCCGATAATTAGAGTTTTCTCTCGAGTTATTACTTATTAATAATAAGTATATATATAATATATATATTTTGAGCAATTTTTGACTCCTTTGGTCAAGAAAGAGAACTTCAATAAACCCACAATTTTGAAAAAAAAACCGTGTTTCTAGTTACGTTATCATGGTGGACTTTTTTATGGAGTGCATTTAGAGTTCTGATTTTTATTTGTCTAATCTGTAAATTATTTTAATTCCGAAAAGTCAAAGTAAATATAATTTGACGTTGGTACATTGCGGCACCGCAGTACGGTAACATAATTATGTTATGACACAGTCACGCCTTGAGGTGTTGTTCCGACCGTAATCAATATTTCGAGTCGAACATCTAGTGTAACTTTATTTCTAATCGCTCGTGGAATTTATTGCTAAAATATTGTTTTATCAACATGACATGTATTTGCAAGCTGTATATCTACAGCTGGATAAGGTGAACTAATGTATATGTACTTGATGTATTCATGAACACCTTTGTATATAACCCTTTTTCTGCAAATAAATCATTCTTATTCTCTTATTCTTAATAAAATTTCCATAGTTTAAAAAGCTTGAGTGACACTCATTCCCTATAACAATCACATTCATAAATGAATGATGTGCAAAGTCTCCAAAAGTTCAGGCTCACTCGCTTGCCGTGTGACATCGCTAGTCTTGCAGGCACTGGCATACATTTCCATTTTTCTGGCTCTTTGGTTCTACAGAATAACAAGAATCATCGGAATGTGCACCTCAGACCGGGGCTACCGTAGTACTTCAACTTGTTCGTGCTATGTTCACATGATCCTGGCTCTGATATTACCTGGCTATTACGCAAATTCAGAGTTTAATGCTATGCTAAACACTTCATGTACTAAGCTAGCTAAAATGAATGTTAAGGGAGCTACGAACAAATAAAACATGGAAGCCGCACGCAATACTAAATTACCTTTCAAAAATGGTCCTGAATTTTAGTTGACAAGTGTCACCCCCTCTTCAATGCATCACGGTAACGAATTTCAATCTCAACCTATAAAAACTTAAACCGCCATTGAAAAATAGTTGCGATTGGTCCGTCAAAGTTTTGATTGGTCATATTTTATAAACATTTGTCAAAGATGTTGCGCCGAAATATGCGTGGTGTTAAGAAAAGCGCTATGTCCTGCCCATCTTGACACAATTGAACAATTGTGTTTGGGGGCATTTTTGAGCTGGCATTAGACGTCCACGTTATATATGTCGCTGTAAGGGAGTGAGAATGCAGACTATATTAGGTCATAGCCTCTGTCACCTTTTTGGTCCATTATTAAGTAGAGAAATTACTTCCAAGCCAGGTTTTTCTTGAAAAACGACAGTATAAGTTGTTTTCAAATAGGAGCGTACTGGTTTTCAAAATATCCCCAACGCGACTATGCTACATTCGCGTTGGGGATATTCTAGCGATGAACTCCATATTTAGACTATACTACAATCTGGTTGATTGAGTCCTTGTTTACCACCCATGTAGTATAAAATATATCTACACCAATCGTCAGTAGAATCTAAAAAACTGTAAACAAATATGGCGGACTTTCTATAACATTTGACGTCTTTGATCCAAATCGTGAAACAGGTTTAGAGACATATTTTTTCGTTAATACTAATAAATATCGATAATCTTAACTAAACATGAAGATGAACTCCAGGATTTTAAATATTAGATGTCATATAGCCTGTTCCCCTCGGCCGCTCGGTCTTAAACCGACCGACCGAGTGGCCGAGGGGAACAGACATCAGCCGCGAAAGCTGAGTTCGTGGGTTCGATCCCCACCTCGGACATTAGGTGATCTTGGTCGTTTTTCTTTGGTATATGACATCTAATATTTATAATGTATATCGACGGCCCCTACGTAAGTTGTCGTAACTTGAAATTTGGGATTTTTTTTTTATTTCATAAAACATCATATCTATTATGGATGTTTCCGTTACACGAAGAAAAAATTAAAAAAACCTATTACAAATAGGTTTTTGACACCCGAAAACTGTCGTAACTTAAAAAAGCACCGTCGTATGCTGTAGTAAGTTTACATACGACAGTTTATGTGGGGCGGCCACCCGCGCTCGCGCAGCGTAAGTGCCAGTTTCGATCTTATACGTGGCGGAGCAGAGGTTTTTCGTCAGTGATCGTTTTTTACCAAAAACTAGCAACTAGATGAGACAAAAATAGGAGTCGCTTACCTATTTTGTTCGATAAAAGTAAAAACCGTATTGGGAATAAGCTTAAACTAACTACAAGACCAATATTAATTTTCGAAACAGCCGTCGGAATGAGAATAAAAGGTAGTTCGAGATGAAATAAAAGAAGCGTCGGATATAAAAGTTATTTAAAACAGCTAAGCAAACATGGCAACCTGTACGATTTCAGTCCGAAATCAGGTACGAATTCATTAATATCTATGTTGACTTTTTTTTATAATACCGGCGAATACTGTTTGGCGAATGTAGGTGGAATCGAGGTCTACCTCATGCGTCGTCAGCTCAGATGGTGCGGGCACGTCTCGCGCATGGGAGAACAACGTGTCGCTCAGCGAATCTTCTATTCGGAACTCGAGAAGGGCAAGCGGAAGCAGGGTGGTCAACTTCTCAGGTACAAAGATGTGCTGAAGCGGCACTTAAAGAAGTGTGACATAGATCCCGCGCGGTGGGAACAGTGCGCTGCCGTACGGTCCGAGTGGAGAGCGACCGTCAACAAAAAAGTGAGCGAGTTTGAATCTCAGCGGCGAATACAGCTTGATGCCAAGCGTGATGAGATCAAAGCACGAACACCTGCGGCTTTAACATATAATTATGTCAATGGTGTGCTAACCTGCCCTCAATGTTTGCGTACGTTTAGCAATAAGATAGGTTACGTAAGCCACGAGCGAGCACACCAGAGACAACATCGGAGTTGACAGCAGTCGCCGTGGCCGAAACCGGCCCTGGAGCTATTATTATTATTATTTCCTTTATTTATCTTTTCTCTTAGGCTAGGTGTTTTATAAAAATGTCTATAAAAGTAAAATACAATACAACATACAAAAACAATACAAAATATAAACACTTTATAAAAAACCTAACCTAGGGTGCCGCCGGCAACGGGGCGGGCCCAAGCTGCCGGTGGTTAAGGTCGCAGAGAGAGGAACCGACGGACTATCCGCGCCGTGTCCAGGATTACCGCCTTCTGCATCTGACCCTTGATCCAGCCATCTAGCGAGAGACTCTTAAGGTGTTGGTCGAGACTCTTCGCTATTAAACCGTTCGCTGTAACGACTATCGGGACTATGATCGTCGAGTCAACATCCCACATGGCGGTTATCTCGTGGGCCAAGTCTAGGTACTTACTGGATTTGTCCTTCTCGGCCTTCACGAGATTCTCATCATGGGGGATGGTGACGTCGACGAGCACAGCCCGGCGCTGCGATCGATCTACCAGCACGATATCAGGCTTATTGGCTACAATAGTCCTGTCCGTGATGATAGGTCGATCCCAATAGAGCGTGGCACGACCATTTTCGAGAACTGGTGCAGTTGTGTACTTATAGTATGGCACTTCGACGTCCACAAGGCCGTATCGAAGAGCAAGCTGCTGGTGTATAATACTGGCTACGAGGTTATGTCTGTGCAAGTACTCGGTGTTAGCAATCTGAGAACAACCGGAAATAATATGCCTGAGTGACTCACCGGGACGGCGGCATGCCCGACAGATGTCGACCGTACCGTCCTTCAGGATATATTTCCGGTAGTTATTCGTCATGATAACCTCGTCAGCAATTGCACAGGCAAAACCCTCGGTTTCCCCGAAGAGGTATTATTATTATTATTATGTTATCACTTACCACAACTTACTTCGGAGTTTATGATCGGTGTTCTGTCTTATGTTTAACATACTACTATTTACGTTGGATTCTATAATTTTTTTTATGTCGCATGTGTACTTGAGACATTTTTCGTGGGAAAATGTTTTTCAATTTCTATCGTAAGTGATATTTAAGACAGTATGCGCCGGATCAAAAACAGAGTTACTACAATTTACAAATATAATGTTGGCATATTTCAATATTTTTTCTCATTTTACAGGTTTGAGGCTTCCTTTTGAACCAAACTATAAAGAAATGCAGACTCCATTGTAATAAAACGGCATTTTTTGTGATACTGACGAATACAAAACAGTCACATCACTTACATTATTAACCTTTTTGACGCCATATCAAATACCAAAACTGTCACTCAGACGCCAAGTCAACGAAACGTCAAAGTTTAAATTGAATTTTACGCACATGCTTGTAGGTATATATTGCTCTGTGGACCAAGACTTATACATCGGTCCTTGACGTTGAACCTGCGGTGCCAATATATCAGTCGTTGGCGTCCAAAAGGTTAATTAAATTAGTCATCAGTCTAAATCATCGTCTGCAGATCGATGACTTGACTGCTGACTGCATGAATTAAACCGCCAACAGCTACAGTATTTAATCATGAAAGCGATATGTCTGATCTTTAAGATTATAATTACGGCGAAGAAAACATAACATTGATCTCATTATGATTAAGTTTAAGCTGAAGGCATTTTAATTAACTGATTTATTGTCTTTTTATATATTATGTACTGTGAGAGTAGAAGTCATTAATCTGCCATGTCTATATTGTCTGTAATGTCTATAATTATTATAACTTCAAAGTTACGTTCCTAATGCTGAATGACAGACAGTTTTTATGTTACTAAATACACAAAATTATAATTAAACGATTAAATTCATATATATTATATTCGGTAAATATAAAAAGTGGGCAATCAACTGCTGAGCGGGTTGAGCGTGGTCTTGCGCCAGCGCTGATGTTATGTCTGGCTGCGGGTTTGTTTCACCGAACACTACATAACAGATGACAAGCACACTAAAGTCACTGTGTCCACAAAACTATCATTATTAGCACGGAGATTACCGGCTTCCATGCCGTTGGCTCAGTCCAGCCTCCAGCCCGATTAAAATTAGGGTGACATCCAATCCCGCTCTCCAATCTCGACAAAACATTGCTCTGTGAGTTTCCCGTGGTAGGTAGCATCTTTAGATACTATACCAGCAGCCTAGCTTTATCAAAGTGTTTACGAAAAGCAATGTGCTTGTATTTTTCGCGTGGTCCATCACAGCAGAGTTGTCTATATCCCTGTTCTTGACACTCCACATGACTGTGCTCCGAGTCTTGTAGACTCATTACGTCGTTCCTTTACATAAAACTTACCGAAGTCGCACAGTACCTCATAACATAACCGCCCGAGTTGCCAAGTGGGTCCCTGTACTTGGGAATGTGCAAAAAGGACTTATATTGGTAACAGTATGCAAAATGGTCTTAATGCTAAATCTCGGGCGTAATAAGCATCCAATTTAATTTGTCATTCTTATAATATGTGGCAAAAATGCTGGTGCCCTCTGTACTGTGTGGTGACGTCGAAACGTCCCTGAGCTGTCTCTACGCTGGCTTTGTCTCCAACATCTGCTCCTCTCCAAGCTTTCCAACACTTGTCTGACATGTTGCAACGTTTGAAATAATTTAAATAACTGGAGATAATAGGAGATACCTGTGTCCAGGAGTGGAATGAGATAGGCTAATAATGAGATGTGAATAAACGATATAAACTAATTTCGCATGTTTTGTGAATCACAAAACCGTTAGTTCTAACGGTTCTGTGATCAGGTTTGCTGGAGGATGGTACGAGCCACTTAGTAGGTAGGCTTTCTATAGATTTTTTGTGACTGACAATCATTCTGACCTCGCATTACTAACCCATCGAGAAAACGAAGTGTCCTATCCACCTCTCTCTGAAATGTAAACCTTATTCTGGGATGCATCTCATTAAGATCGGTTAGTAACACATCAACAACTCTATCAGGAATTACAGCAAAAACGTCATCCATATTTTGTAACCAGCATCTCGGCATTTTCGGACAACAACTCTTGAATGCCCTCTGCTTAAATTTATCCATGAAAATGTTGACCAGTACCAGAACTACATTATAAGAGAACTCTTTGCTTCAATCTGCAAGTAATACTCCCCTTACCAAACGGAATAGCAACTATTCAGGAAATGTTCGATGAATTTCATGTGCACAGTCGTTACGAGCTACAACATCTTTAATTATTTTTATAGTTTCCAATACTCGCAAACAATGAAGCTACATCAAACTCAACTACATAGTCTCGTCTTCATTCAACACGACATTTTCCAAAAAACTGTACAAAAACACTTTACCTGATCTATTTTTCATAATAAAACATACAAAAAAACTATTCACCTGCTTAATTTTCTCAAAATATTCCATCAGGGTTCCATAAAAATACTATTAAATTGTTTGTTAAATGGCATAATTTAGTAATTAACAAAAAGTTTTTATAATGTGTCCGCAAAATAATGTTGTAAATAACAGATACGACAAAACTTACACGCATAATTCCAACGTATCTTGTAGTATATTTTACTTACGATCAATGACCATTTATGACCACCGGCGTAAAGTGAAGTAAGTAATACATACCACAATTTTTAGATTCTCTTCTCCGTCATATATTGTCGTAAGTGCAATTCCGGCAAAAATATGAAATATATCAGAGAAGTAATTACATCACTATAAAGAACTATCTTTGTTATTGTTTATGCCAATTTTCAAAGCAATCCATTGAACTATGTGACTACCGTACACATTTCAAACTTTAAAGTGCTCTCCTGTAAACTTGCCATTTTCAACTTACGACAACTTACGTAGGGGCCGTCGATATAGTATTAAGTAGTGTGACTATTGGGGAAAAATAAAAAGTACAAATCAAAATATTTCGTTAATAAATAATTTGATTTGTGTTTTAATACGTTCAATGAACTCCAGGTTTAAGATTTTAATTTCGTCATAAAACCAAGATTGTGTTCTAAAAGTGCGTGATTACGGAATAATGCAAGTTTTTAGGTTTGTTTACTTTTTTTTAGATTCTACTGACGATTGGTATACAGAGGGTGGTTCTTATTTTTGCAATTTTGTAGGATATTCGAATCAACAAAGGAGCTCTTGGCCGTGTGGTGACGGCAGTAAGAATACATTTGTCACCACTCCAACTCCTCCTGCGGGTGTGACCATATAAAAGATTGATGATGGGCAGCAGCGTCATCATAGCAGACACATTGCTGCGATCGCCAATCCGCTTGTCCAGCGAGGCGATTATGGGCATTTACCTTCTAATACGTATAGCATAGTTAATAGGAGAGGCCTACGTTCTGCAGTGGACTATCATAGGCTGATGCATGCAAAGGAGCTCTTTCCTCTTCCGATTGCAATTTTCTATGAGACACCCTCTCATATTGTTATTTGATGAGTAAACCATTTTTTTTTTCAATTATTATAATCAGTAATTAGTGGTCGCTACCGAAGTACGTATTTCAAGAAAGGCAAAATCATTAGTCGTTTTTTTATTCACTTGGGCAATTTTATTCTCCTTCTTCGCTAGTGAAGCGGACACATTAATAGCTTCGTTTAACTTTCATCACTGGCCGTTAACATGCAATTTTTACAACTGCGAGCGTCACCAGAGGTAATAGATAAACTTAGACATCAATGAGTCCACACCGCTTCGAGTCACATTAACGATTGCATCTTCACTTCACTTCTTCAGCCATATAATATCAGTTCGCTACTTACAAGATAAAGGCCCCTTTTATTACCTACGCTTATGCATTACGAGAAAATGCCCATAATCTCCACGCTGGGCAAGCGGTTTGGCGATCGCAGTAGTGTGTCCACTACGATGATGCTGCTGCTCATCATTAATATTATCAATAAATTAACCATCAGCAACACTTGAGTCCCTGAGGCGACTCTTACGACACCTATGGAAAGAGTTGGGATGGTGACAAAATGTATTGCATATCACCAATAAATTCAAATTTAATTCTACACTTGCAGCTCCGAGGGGAAAACCCGTGTTTGACCACTAAGTTCCATTATGCATTCTAAATTAGTTTTGCTCGGAATAATGTTTCAAAATCATAAAGGAAAGCGATATATCTCTGACGCTTATAGCGGGTATAATATTCTAAAGTTAATATCCTCTGGCTTTGATATCACTGTGCACTGTGGGTTGGAATTAATTATGAATAACAATTATTTTGTGTAATATATTATCTGCCCAGTCGTATTATGTACCTATATAATATTCATTCTTAGTTTGTGTTGTGACTATTAAGCCGCGTTTTCACTTAGTGTTCTGAGCGAGCATTGTCTTGTCTGACGGCTATGTGATTTCCTGTTTTCAAGAAATTATACGTCTAATTATTAATTTAATCAAATTTGGAGTCATATCCATATTATTACGGACAATGATGCACATTTGTCCGGTCTCTGCTTATCGCTTATCGTAAACGATTGCAGAACGGCGTCTTGACTAGACTGATACGCAGTAACAGGCTTGGGATAGGCTATGATAACATTGATAACTTCTTGCCATTCGACAGACTGCATTTTTGGCTGCAACAACCCTGATATAAAACAAAAAAATAATGTTGATCAATCCTTTTTATGGTCAGGGGGGTTACCATGTCGTATTAATGCGATTGAGTTTAGGTTCAGGGAAAGGGACAGTGACATAATGACTCGTATTATAGCCTTGTCCTAAACCGCAGTAGTACGTCATGGTAACCGCTAAGTTCTGTATCGTAATCCAAATAGACGCTGCAGCCCATCATCAATCTTTCATCAAATGTTGGTCAGTGACACTTCGATCCCTTAGTCGACTCTTACGACACCCGCAGGAGGTGTTGGGGTGGTGACAAAAGTATTCTTAATACCGTTATGGACGCTAATGAATTAGGGTTAGTTTTTTTATGGGTTCCTAAAATTCTCAATAACGTTAATGTTTTAAATATGACTTCCGTACTCGATCAACAAATATTTTAATATTAAGGTATAATATATATAAATATTGATAATTTAAAGTTCAAACACGTTCCGCATTCGTAGACTACTTTTATAATAATATGTGGCGATAAATGATTGATTACATCCCAAATATTCCAATGAAACGCAAGCTTTATTGAGGACATATTGAGGGATGTGTGTTTAAATGTATCTGTTCTGTGGCTTATCGGGTCATGCTGATGGTCAAATATAAACCGTGTGAATTTCGACAGTAATGCTTTTAAGAGTTTCTTCGGTTACCGCGAGGATTACACATGAAATAAAACCATGATAACGGATAAACTCGCACATATTTATTAAATTTAACTTCATCCCGACGTTTCGAACACTTTACGGGGTTCGTAGTCTGCGGACTTACTGTGGTTTTATTTAATGATATTAAATTATTTGGCAAAAAATTGTAGGTCTTACCAAGTTCGCCAATTTATGTTTGTACATCACTTAATAATTTAATAAAAGTGTGCATTATTACTACGTACCGTAATGATTTACCCCATGATTCATAAACGTATACTGTACACTATATATAATCCCTGTAAGTTATCCTTTACTATCACTTTCCATTCAACCTTTAGGAAAGGACAGGAATACTAGAGATATATATTTAATTATAATTAAAGGTGCTTGCGGGTGGTAGGACCTCGTGCAGAGTCCGCCCGGATACCACCGTCTTACCCGTTAACCTGCCGTTAAATAGCAGTGTTTGCACTGCTGTGTTTCGGTTTGGAGGTAAGATAGCCGGTGTAATTACTGGCATAGATAGAGGCAATCCATTAGGTCCTCAGGGTAGGCAACACATAGGCAATTTTTTGGTCACTATGTCCATAGGCCTCAGTTCCTGCTTTCCATCAGGTGGACTGAGAGCTCAGTTGTTTACCTTCGTCACATAAAAAAAAGGTGTTTATTGGCAGTAAGTGGTGGTGGCTGGTGGCAGGGGTTTAGACGTTTGACTATCCCAATCCCTCTCATATATGAGTGGAGGCCTGTGCCCAACAGTGGGACATTATATAGGCTAAAATATTATATAATATTATTAATTGCCAGTACGTTTTAACTACAAATCCATTTGTAGAAAACTACCTAAGTGTATTATATTTATGTAAAAAAGCGATAAACATAATAACCTTCGTAAATTACCTAACACCCGTCCATCAATACCCTCCTGCAATAAAAGTGATTGATGTGCCTAGAGCTTTTATAGCGTTTTGCTATTCCGGGGAGTGCACCACACTCCATAATTCTCTGCGAAATCGTTTAATACTGTATGCTGCGGCATAGATTATAATATATGTAAATAGATATACCACTGCGATGTACTGATTTAGTTGATTCACGCACCTTTAAACATGTTTTTTTCTTAAATCCTATCTATTATTTTTCTAATTTTATTAAACGCACAACCTAACAAATTCTTATCAATAAAATACAACTAAGGTCTAAAAAGTAATAACAAAATGAAAATACTAAATAAATAAATTAAATAAAACTAAATAAATTATTAAGTGTATAATATTATGTACATATTTACAAGTAAAAAACAGGATGAGGTCAGCGCCATATGGTAGGGCCTTTCCGTTACATTTAAATTAAATCGGGAGTGTAGAAATATCAAAAACCGTAGAAATTTACAAAGCAAAAGCAATGGTCTTAATGAGACCATTGATATGTATATACAGGGCGTCCCAAAGTTATGGGACATGAAGGGGAAGTACCTTAAATATCGTAGATAGTGTATTTTGCTGAAAAAAGACTTTATGCTATTTTTAAAATGTTGTCATTCTGCATTCAAAGTTTTTCGAATACAGTATTATTCAATTTTCAAAATAAAATAATGTCTTCTTTCAGCAAAATACTCTATCTACGATATTTAGGGTACTTCCCCTTCATGACCCATAACTTTGGGACGCCCTGTATAGGTTTTTAACTTTACCTCTGACGATCCCTGAATTAGACCATAATTGTTATCGGTATAACTAAAAATCTAAATATTGGCTAGGGTAATATGTACAGAGAGTGAAGACACAGGAAATATATTTGAGGGCTTGCTACTATAGTAGGAAAGCGTGGGTTATTATAAATTCATCTTAAAATTACTGTTTAATCTATGACCGCGGTTCAAATTTATCCTAACGTTGAAAATTGTGGCAGTGCAGAATTTCAGTTCTAGCCAACCCTAAAGTATGAATAGGCGGGCATGACCGAGTAATAGCGCCACCCTTTCAGCTTACATTGTTTCGATTCGGTTGGTCGATAAGAACATTTTACACTTTGGTGTCTCTAAGCGAAACCAGCTTTTTAAGGTATTTGAATATTAATTCTACAAACACCTAGTTATCACTATGCTACTAAATATTTTCAAGTATTGACTTCAATATTGAGAAATTGGCGTTTTTTGACCTTGTTAACTTAACAAGCCGCTAATAATTGTTTGTCCCTTTCGGTCTTAACATTGTGTCCATAAGAGCAAAAGACACAAACAATTATTAGCGGCTTGTTAAGTTAACAAGCGTTTATGAATAAGGGGGTTAGATTTTAGTTATATTGATTTAAATGTTCACTTTTATTATAACTAATATTTTAAATACAAACTGACATTATTGCGAAAACTAACATTTAATATTATCCTGATTTTTAGGGCTTGACAACAACTTCAACAACATACCAACAACTTCCAGCTGCGCGGTATTTTGAGAACTATCCGCGATTGATCATGATTATTCAGACTATGATTATTAATTCTCAACAAAATTTTTGGACCGTTTTTGAAAGGCAAAACTGAATTAGCGTGCAGCTTCAATGTTTTATTTATCCTTAGCAGTACTTAGTAATTACATTCTTACTGTTGTCCTAGGTCGGCCAGCGCCTACAGTCCTCTGGCTGATCGACGGGACACCAGCTCCACAATACATTGGCGAGAAGACTGATACACACGTGGTGGTGAACCGGTTAGAGCTTCCACACATCAAGAGGACCCATCTTAATACGACGTTCAAGTGTCGAGCGTCGAACACCAACCTCGTCAGTCCCAAGGAGCGGACTGTTAGGCTTGAGATGAATCGTAAGTTCTTACCTGTGAGCTCAAGCCAAGGCTCTTGACATATCACCGCAGTATCTACATAGTGTTAGGGAAGAACGTGTGATATTTCCGGCAGCTCTTAGCTAGAAGTCATCCCAGATGCAAAGTCTACAGGGGGTCCACAAGTACAATTCTGGTGTTTCTTATATTTAATGCCTACTGGTCACTGTTAATATTATCGGAGACAAACGAAAGCTTAAAGACATAACAATAAAACTATAGAAAATATTAAACCACTGTGTCCGCGGCAGTTTTATTCTTCAAGCTTCATTAAAATTCCATAAACAAGCTATTACGTCTTACAAATTCCCCTAATTATCTCAAAAACGTAATGTTCGGTTTCATGTCCCTCTCACAAAATCTGCTTTTGCTCAATTTAGTTCTTTCGTATGGCCCTATGTATACAATCAAATTTGTTCAAAGTTTCCTTTGCAAGAATACTCTCTTCGAGAAACAAAAAATAAAATGCAAACTTGACTCAAGTCTCTTCATTATGAGGACATAGAGAAGTTACTGGGAGTTATACAGTGAATGTAAACATTTGTTCAACATGTTCACACGTGTAGGCACACACACATACACACCTTCTCATACACACATGCACATATATATACACAAATTGCTCAAATCTTTATTCATTTTGATAGGTTACTTTAAGTAACTTTTCCGAATCTTGGTTACCTGCAGTACAGGTTTTGCCTAGTGCAGGAACCAGCCTAACTATTGTTGTAAACCCATACCACGAATTTAACTGTTTATGTCTATTGTAACGATACCTGTAACATTAGAAAATTTTACATTAATTAAAAAGAAAGAATAATCTGGTGCCTAGCAAGTTAATATTTTTCGAATGATTATGAGTAATTATCTGTACAAGCAGTGTCAAAAAGTACAGTAATTCATAGGTAGAACGCCTGTCCTATATACTTTAATTTCCTTTACATGTTTTCTTTCGCCGAAAAACTACTTAAGTGGCAAATGTCAAATGATACATTTAATAAGCCAGCCCATGGAAGGATTTGTTCCAGGGGCAATCCCTGCTTGATATTACCCTTTTACGAGCAACTTGGATAAAAAAATATTCAACTCCGTTGCAATCAACGCTGCTCTCTGTTTCACACTTGCCCGTTTTTATTCAGAGTCATTGATATAGTAAACTGCAATATGCAATGTTGCACAAATAGACAATTCAGATGACTGAGCGCTCTCAACTCGAGTTCCATTTATTGACTCGCAGCGATCGTGATGCTTCGCCCGAAGCTTTTTTATACTTTTAAATGAACGTTTTGAAACCTTCAATCTGAATTCAGCTTGTCACTTTGTCCGGAAAACGGTTTCTGTCTCGATTAAAACGTGTTTATTGCCAACGATTGCAAAAACATGTTTACGCGTCAATTGCTTGCAAAGGATATTATTTCTGGCTGATACCAAACGGTTTAATATACGCGTCAGGTATAATTGTTCACAAAAAATACTGTAAAAACATTGATTTCAAATAGACTTTTGAAATGCTTACGGGATAATTAGAATCCATTATAATTAGAGATCGGATAAATGTGCGTCATTGTTCGCAATAATATGGATATGAGTCCAAATTTGATTAATTGAATAATTAAACGAATAAATTCTTGAAATTTGATTTCGAAGCTTTGAAGTGACTATTTACAAAGGTTTTCATAGTTAACGGTGTCAAATAGGTAATTTTCTGAAAATGATTAAATGATTTATTTTTCAATCAACTTTGGAGTCATGTCCATATTATTGCGAACAATGACGCACATTTGTCCGATCTCTGATTATAATATGAAATTGTATTGGAGTTTTTATGCTTTTTAACCAATAATTCTGTAACTTTATTGTCAAATAACTCCGTTAATATAAAAATACCAAGTTATGATTTCAAAGCTAATTTTTCCATAGATATTTGATGTTTTTGTAAAGACAGTAGTTTGCAGTATATTAAATGAAAAATTATACTTGATCCCTATTATTCGACCAATGGTGACGTTGAGAAGGCATTTCTATTAATTCCTATTTTAATAAATAACACCAGACGTAGATAAATTTATTACTTCACTCATAATGATGAAAGCAAAAGCGATCATGTCAACATATAGTTTTAATCTTCATGTTTTTAATGTCCCTTGTTACGGGGACAATTTTTGGTTAACTGTGCATTAACGATAGGTCTTGAACTTTACTTGATATGATATGATATTTACTACAACATACATTGATTGTTTTACAGTGAAGCCAATCCGCGTACAGATACAGAACAAGCAAGTGACGTTGTCTTCGGAGCGATACGTTAGCTTGAAGTGCGTGTCAGAAGGCAGCCGTCCAGCTGCGCAACTCACCTGGTTTAAGGATAATAGGAAATTCACTAGAGGCACTGTAAGTTCTAGAAATAACTTTGAAATTTATGTGTAAATATGCAATAATTTTCGTCCAATATTCCGCAGTGTTTGAAGTCGAAAGTCTTTAATCAGTGTGTGTTGCCAGTGATGACATACGGTACTGAAACGTGGCCGCTTACAATGGGCTTCATAAGAAGGCTCAAAGTCATCCAAAGGGCAATGGAGAGGGCTATGCTAGGAGTCTCTCTGCGTGATCGGATTAAAAATGAGACCATCCGCAGCAGAACGAAAGTAACCGAAATAGCTCTCCGAATCGCTAAACTGAAGTGGCAGTGGGCGGGGCACATTGCGCGTAGAACCGATGGCCGTTGGGGCGGGAAGGTTCTTGAGTGGCGGCCACGTACCGGAAGGCGTAGCGTGGGTAGGCCCCCCACACGATCCAGACCGATGACCTGGTGAAGGTCGCAGGAGTCCGCTGGATGCGGGTGGCGCATGACCGGTCATTGAGGCAATCTTTGGGCGAGGCCTATATTCAGCAGTGGACGTCTTTCGGCTGATATGATGATGATGATGATGATGGTGATGCAATATAATTTTATCAGTTTCAATATTTTGATATCATTTAATTAAAATGATTTTAAGCTTACTTGAATATGAAACTTCTTACTTGAACAAAACTACTCATAATGTATCAATCGACTAATTCCTGAATATGGCTGGACTGATTTTGAAATACGTATCAGTACGGGTGGTTATATTCTCACCCCTTATTCATAAACATCTCTTAACTTAGCAAGCCGCTATGTATTGTTTGTCCCTTCCGGTCGTATAGACATATTGATAAGTCTGAAAGAGACATGCAATACTTACCGGCTTGCTAAGTTAGAAGTCGTTTATGAATAAGGGGGTAAGTCTCTATTTTAAATATTTTTGAGAGAATACATGTAAGATAATGTACATTGTCTCTTGTTTAGAAAATAGAAGCCCAAAACGAGACGTGGGTAAGCAGTTCGATAGAATTCATGCCGCTCCCTGAAGACGACGGGTCTCTGCTCAAGTGCCAGGCCGACAACAGTGCGCTGCCTGGACAAAGCATAGAAGACTCTTTCAAACTGGACGTCGTATGTAAGTATTCATTTAGTCAAATGTTTATAGCCCGTACAGACTCGCCGAGAACGCCCGATAACACCCGAGAAGCGTGCATGTGATCGTTTTCTTGCCGTCTCGTTCGTGTTCGCCTGTTCTCCGATCGGTGCGGAGAAATTGAGCGAGAAGCAAGATGGTCGAATGATAGTCCCAACAAGCACGTGAGAAGTGTGAGTATTAGGGGTCGGAATTATGGGTGCAAAACTTTAAAATTTACAAATTTATGGGAACACATTGGCCAAGAAAAATACGGATTTTATTAAAAATCCGTATCCTATTTTATGTGTGGATGTGTAGATATGTATATTTTATGGATGTATGTGCTACGAGTATGTCAAGTCCAATTGAGAAGATTTGTTAATGTATTTCACCCATAGTTCCGACCCCTAGCTGTAGATACCTTCTCGCTTCTCGCGCACAATTTCTCGGCAAGACTTCTCGATAAGACCGCGTGAGACTGTTTAGGGCATTTCATGTTCTAATTTCTAAGAGCCTCCGCTAGCTGACGCGGGCTACCCGGAACAGACGCTCGTCTGACAAGAAATTGCGTGAACGGCGCTAACTGGCGCTAGCGCGTGCGGCGGATTAAAAAAAAGTACGGGACCCGAGAGCGACCCTTAACAAACTAAATAATATTCTGCGAATATAGCTATTGTAGATAAATGGATATTTTTTGTCATTAATACATTTTCTTTGACGCACATAGCACAGAGGAAAGTTCTGTAGAGAATATTCTCGCCAATCAAATTTTTACAAGAAAGCTAATCATGCCAAAACTGTTGTATATACATACCTTTCATGGTATATTCTACGCCTCATTTAATCGATTATGAAATACATTATTTTTCATAACACTATTTTATAAGTTCTCATGGAAACATTCTCATTGAGAACTTACTCTTAAATTCTCATGAAAATTCTTGATTTCCGTGTATTATCCCGCAATTTTGAGAATGTTCTGCAACTTTTACATTGCTAGACGCACATTGCCTCTGTAGAATAATCGTGATTATTCTTTACCATACATTACGCCTACGTATAAAAAGTAAATTAACAAACTATATGGAACAGCCGATTTTTTGCGTTTCGGATATTCATCAACTTTCAGGAATTTGACATCAAAAATTAGCCCTCTAAAATATAAACAGTATTAAGTAAAAAAAAAAAGAGTAAAATGTTATGAGTGTAATCGAAATTCGCTAAATTAATATTATGTAATATTAATAATGAACATTTTTTGGAGGAAAAAAAATCATTTCGTAGTTTCAGCATTCAAATTATTTTACGCTAAATTGAAAGGAAAATCTTCTCAGAAATGAATACTAGCTTTCTAATGTTTTTATGCAAGATCGTATTTCTAGGAAGAAATACGAGTATATAATTGGAATCCAATATCATTTAATTTAGTCTGAAATGCTAGAGGTTAATATTATATACGAACGGTTATCATTTGGGTTATAGCTTCGTCTTAAAAGTATTATATGTAATAGACATATTATAGTCATAAGTACAAGATTATTTAAAAACGTAATATATTCTTTCATTGTCATCTATCGAAGTCAGGTATACAATACATTGTTTGGTATAGTTTTTCATAATAATTGCATACTTGTTTATTTTTAATAGTACTACAAATAAGGCGTGCTTATCCTTAAAATGCATTTTCATAAAGACAATTATGTCTTATCTGGCACATTACCGTCTGGCTGCAATTTGAAAGTTTTTTTTATTACAATTTCGTTTTATTTTTATTTATTTTTCTGTTGAAAGCTTACGTTTTGTTTTCAATAATGTGTAAACGCATTTTTCATTTTAAATAAATATGTCATAATTATAGTTATATAATCTGGCCCATAATAATCTGTACCTATTTGTACTTTTCTTGCTTAACTATTTACTACAGCTAAATGTTAAAAAAATATGTTTATCTTCAGACACATATTATACAACAATCCTGCCGAGCCTCTTTATTAAAAATATGCTGAAAACAAAAGCAAAACGCATGCGAGAAAAAACAAAATGTTAAATACAGTCATATACATGTCACATTATTTAAAAATTGTATTTATATAAGTACACTGTAATTCTATACAACATCCCATACCATGAATCTAGTTTTTCAGACTTATTAAAAATAAGCAATGTCCTTTATTGATCTGAATAACAAACAATTTCAAAGAACAAGCAATTTTTGTTTCCAAATGTTGATAATCCAATCACCCCTACTGCCTAAAAGCAAATTGCTTGCTGATTGCTTTATAATTTTG
>JALPQI010015622.1:0-21134 GCA_025490895.1 Thaumatotibia leucotreta | reverse complement strand
TGTTTTTTTAACAATTTTTAATTGAAAATACCTATAACCTTGAAGTGTGCAACAAAACAAAAAAGGAACAAGGTCCAAATTCCAATCCAATTGAGTGTTTCAATATGAATTTAACTTTACACTTAATAATATTTTTAGCATTTCTGTGTGAGTACAAAGCAGATTATTTAGGTACCTAATCAATTAAATAACTAATAACAATTTATAGTTAATGATGGTTAATGACCAATATAGTGTTGGAGTGCTTGATATTGCCCTATCTAGAGTCTTCAATGTTAAATAAAATTTCCAGGAATCGGATTAGTTTCAGAGATAATCAACCTTTTTTCGAAATAAGTTTTTCAACAAACTCATCATAAAACTTCTTTTTGATTACATTGTTACCACAAAGTGTTTTAAAATTACCACACCTTTTGCCTGGCAATCAAATAATAAGAATAGACTTGACGAACTAACTTGTCCCTACAAAAATAATTAAAATAAATAATTTCAACACATTGTTGTTATGATACAAGTACTGGAAATGGTCAAAAGTATTCAAAACGTCTAAAAAAAAGAGATTTTTTTAAAGGCTATTTGACATTAGCACTCATAATCATTTTTGTTTATTTTGATGTATAGAATGCATATTTAAAATCTTTTGGAATGCTCGCGAGTACAATGTTTAGTAAATAAAATACTAGTACGGTTGTTTTTATGTATTGCAATATTTCAGTAAAATTTCAAACTTTGTCACCTACCATAAGGACAGAATTTGCTTGTACCTTTATACAAATTAACTGTCTGAGCATATACATAAGTAGGTATATAAACAATTAAATGAAATATACAGAATATCTACCTACAACACATGTAAAAGTGACTGTGGTGTGGTAGGTAATATAATGTTATGAATGCAATATTTCGTCTTCTGAGGATAACCAGCCTCGCAAGGGTGATGAATTATTTAATGCAATATAGGAAAATGTGGGAGAGCACAAGAACGTGGCCAAATGCCATGTTGCATGATTTACATAATGTACATCTACTTTTTTATTCGATATATAAATTATACTATTGTCCATGCAAAGATCATTAAAGTTAACCTATATCATACTTTAATAGGTATTCATATAGATCAGATCAACAAGAGCTCTTCATTTATATTCATAGCATTTACCTGCACTGTAAAACTTCACCAAACCGGTATTGGAAGCTGCTACAAAGCGGCCTCCGTTGAGGATATTCTTGCCGAACAAAACGCGTGTTACAGAACCTACAGAAGCCATTTTTTATAATACTGTTTCGTATCCTTTCTACAAATGAAATGACCCGATAAATGAAACAACAAGTAACTTCGTTGAACTTTGGTACCTACAGTGATAAAATGATAAGAAACAAAAAGACTAACGAAATACGCCGTAGATGGAACACGATCCGTTCTACGGACGCAACAATATTTATTTTGTCTTTTGATGTACTAGCAATATTGGTTTTCATGTATTAATACAGTATATAATCATATAAATTATATTCGCTCTTTCATAAAACATTTTGGATTTAATCCCAATACAAATTGAATGATTATAATTATATGATTTGTTGACGCTCGACAGCTATCCGTAAAGTGATTAAATGAATTGAAACGTACCGTACGTACGTCAGTTTGTATTTGTCACTTGTCAGTGTCATCAGTCAGTTTAGTTAGTTTAGTTCCCGGTTGGATTGTTTTGATGTAAACAAGCTATTTTTATGCACAAGAGTTCGTGGAATACATTAAAATACAACGGCAACTGTAGAAGAAATATGGCAAATAAATTAAGATATTTCATTTTAACTGGCGACCCGGGTTAGGTATATTGATAGCCTCAATATTTTATACAAATTTAAATCACCTAATATCTAATTAGATTCTTCATACAGGAGTTGGAAAAACAACGTTAACGAAAAAGCTAAGCGAAACAATCCAACAGTTGGGTGTTCAAGCTTCGGGTTTCTACACCGAAGAGGTCAGAAACGATAGAGTTCGTATGGGATTTGATGTGGTAACTTTGGAGGGAGAGCGAGGCCGTTTGGCAAGAGATCAGAGCCTTTTGACAGAACCAGTGAAGTGCAAAGTTGGGAAATATGGCGTTCTCATTCCTGAATTTGAAAGTATTGCCTTATACAGCATAAGAAAGGTAAAAGTTCATCTACTATGTATAATACTATGTATTAGAACATGATTTAACTTTAGTTTTAACTCAAGACATATAAGGTAAAAACTGGTAATAAATTGAATCGAAATTATTTAATCTTTCAAACTTTTGAGTCTCATTATTCAAACTAACATAAATCCACTGGAAAATAAAGATTAATCTTTAATATTGAGACACAAAGTTTAAATGTGAATGTTTGAAAATTAGATTTATCCATGTTTCAAGTTGTGCAACATAAATAATATATACACGGTGGAATTTAATCGGTGAACAGGAACCCATTTTTCTAATTCAGTAATAGATGACGGTCATGTTAATGTAGTACTTAAGTGGAACCAAGTTTTTTTTTTAGCATAACAAATTTTTATGTTGAAATTAAACTTTAATTAAAATTTATTGTCACCCTACTAATGGTTTAGTCTGAAAAGTTTAATACCTCTTTTCAAACTATCAGCCATGCATCGCTTTTATTTTACATAGGAATAGAGTCTATCGCAAAAATTAAAGCTTGTGAGTGGTTATTGCTCATTTATGTTTTAAGTTTCTAGGGCTGATAGTTTGAAAAGAGGTATTAAACTTTTCAGACTAAACCATTAGTAGGGTGACAATAAATTTTAATTTCAACATAAAAAAAATTTATGCTAAAAAAAAACTTGGTTCCACTTAAGTACTACATAAACGTGACCGCCATCGATTACTGAATTAGAAAAATGGGTTCCTGTTCACCGATTAAATTCCACCGTGTATATTGCAATTTTTAGTAACAGTTATATCAGAAATAAGAATAGTTCTGTTGCAAATCCGCCAGTTAAAATGCATAAAATTTAGTATTAAATTATTTAAATGTAGGTAAACCTTGACCTATATCTAAGTATATTTAATTTAGGTAATAAAAAAACAACCTTCCTTTTTTTCGATTCCATTGGTGAGACAACCATTAGTAACTCTGAAAATAAAAGGAAAAAAAGTTAATAATTACTGTAATTCAGATGTATAATTAGGTAGTAGATTAATATGAAATTGCTTAAATACAAACCTTCCTGTTTCAGCCATAATTACTGTTGTTAGGCACTTTGCACAATCATTTACATAAAGAAATCTTTACACACTCTTCTTTGTCCTTTGATTATCCAAGACAAACTAAAATACCTAAATCATTATCACAGCATTTATGTGTAAATCAGCTTTTTTATATTTTATGTGACAGGTAAAAAACGAAAAAAAACATGTTAGGTACATTGGGGTTTAAGAAACAGTATCTATATTTTTAATAGTTAAGTTTTCCAAATAAATTAATAATATTAATATATTATTTGAATTTTTTTTTTGTTTTATATTTGTTTGTATATTTGACCAGGATAATTAAACCTCTCGAAATAAAATACTTGGATTAAAAAAAAATAAGAATATGATAATAATAAAACCTCTAAAGAGGTTATTTTTGTGATAAACAATTATTTATTGGGATTTATACTTACATATAATTTATGAATTCAATAACAGGTTCACAGTAAGTTTTGTTTTCAATTCCAACAATAAAAAAAATCTAATACAGTTGCCAAAATTTGTGAACCTTGATGGCCTGAACAGATGGAGAATGTAGAACAGGGTCCAATTGCATTTTCAAGTGCTATCAGAACCCTAAAAATAAATATAACCAGGTAAACTTTTCCCCACTCTCCCCTCTCACAATCAATATCGGTATGTAAGTAGGAAACTCATAACTTCAATACTTACATTACATGGCAATGACCCCCTTAAAACAATACCAAATGTAAGTTTTTTTGTAGGTTTTGTAGCAATACATTTTTCCATAAGTTGTATGGAGGCACAACAATGGTATTGTATCGCAAATCCATGTTAATGATTGATGGAAGTAGGTATATATTTGTAGTCAATTGTTGTTTGAGCTATATTGAACTTTATTTTAATACAATTACGTTACTATAACATTTTATTTCAATGATTACTTTCCTGAAGATTGAAAATCTGATAGGTCTGTTCTCTGTTGGTTTATTTAAATATCAAAAAAAGAAGGAAAAATCCAATTTACTAATTAGGTCAAGCAGTTAATCATATTCATATTAATATTCATTATTCATAATAAATACAGTGCTTGTGTTTAAAAATACTAATTGTGTATTACAAATAATTTTAACATATTATTTCAATTAGCATTTATTATTTATATTTAATTATCTTGTCAAAAATATCGTAAACATGATAATTTAAAACTGCAAATAAGTAAACAGAGTAGGTCCAACAACTCACTATCGCGTACTTTGTAATACGGAAAAAATCATACTACAGGCAATGATATAATAAGTAAAGATATGTTACACCGGCTCTAAAATTGAAGCGCTCAGATTGCGATAATTCTAACAATCGCTCTTAGTCCCACCCAGACCACCGAGAGGTGTGTACCACTGCAGAGTTCTCGCAAATCACATGAACTGCGCCCTAAAATGTCATTTTATGTTATACAATAGTGAAAACCACAAAATAAAATACAAAAATGCCCTTAGCATCACACATCATGCGCAATTAAACTGAATTATATATTTTTTGAATTTTATTATTTATTGAAAATAAATAGGACGCCATTTTGACGTTTTCGACTGACTTAGAGAAAAAGACAAGCTTATGCTGTTTAAGACCGAGAGTAACAAAGATAAAACAATGTTTATCAATAAAAGAATTCACGCGCGATTGTCAAATGCTAGTTGTCTCTTTTTTATTTATTAAATACGAGTATATGTATTTTGCCATCTCTTTTACGCATTTTGAAGTATGATGATAGGTGTATGTCAACTGTCAATAAATTGTAGATGTATGATGTGAAGTATAATTTTATTTCGCTCATTTTATTAGAGTATAACGTATCTTTACTTATATATCATTGACTACAGGGGCCTATTTCTCGTACATTATTAGACTAGTAATATTAGTCCATGGGCTAATATTTTTTACAAGTTTACAAATTTGCTTTTCTCGAAGCCACTCTAATAAAATATTAGTTATTAGTTACCAACTAATAAATATTAACTAATATTATTAGACCTAATTTGGTTTTGGTTTCTCGAATATAAAGAAAAATAACTACACTTGTAAAATACACTCATAAAGCTATTAATCGCCGAAGCTTGGTAAAAAATATTAGTCCAAACTATTAGCGTGTTACTTATCACAGTTAACTAAAGATAAAATAAGTAAAAAAGTTTTAAGTTAAACGGTTTTTATTGCACCAAAAACTAGAAAATAAAAATTAGTTGTAACTAACCGTAGATGCTACTTTGTGTAGATTAGTCACGTGAAACTATTATCACTGTAGTCTTCCCAAGTCGGATGCTGAAAGCCACGTTTAGCCTCTATGTCAGTGGATTAAGCGTTACCTAATCGGAAACTTTTACCAAACTAAAATAAAAACGTGGGGGGTTATTATAAAGAAACATACAAGTTCAAAATATGCTCTACTACTTAACTCTCGGTTAAGGTAAGCAGTACGTCTGCAGCATCAGGCTTTGAGGATACAAGGATACAAATATTATAATATTGCATTGTCATGGGGACTTGATAAGAGTTCCAAATTTTATTGATTTCGGTCCAGTAGAAGTGGTCGAAAAATCGATCACAAGATTTGAAGCATCGGCGACAGTTGATACGCGGTGAAGTTAATAAAAACCGTTTAAAACTAGAAAATAATAATTAGTTGTAACTAACCGTAGATGCTACTTTGTGTAGATTAGTCACGTGAAACTATTATCACTGTAGTCTTCCCAAGTCGGATGCTGAAAGCCACGTTTAGCCTCTATGTCAGTGGATTAAGCGTTACCTAATCGGAAACTTTTACCAAACTAAAATAAAAACGTGGGGCGTTATTATAAAGAAACATACAAGCTCAAAATATGCTCTACTACTTAACTCTCGGTTAAGGTAAGCAGTACGTCTGCAGCATCAGGCTTTGAGGATACAAGGATACAAATATTATAATATTGCATTGTCATGGGGACTTGATAAGAGTTCCAAATTTTATTGATTTCGGTCCAGTAGAAGTGGTCGAAAAATCGATCACAAGATTTGAAGCATCGACGACAGTTGATACGCGGTGAAGTTAATAAAAACCGTTTAAAAATCATAAAATGTGGATGGATTCGGATGAGAAATAATTAAAATTGTTAATTCCTCCCATTTATAAGTTTATCTATTTAGGTTAACGTGTCCGAAAAGCTTCCAAATAAAATATCTCTGGCTTCCGGCTTCCAATATATTCATCAAAACCATCAACTTCTTATCCATTCTTAATATATTTAAATATTTTATTTTAAGTAAACAAACGATTTGCGTTTTTAATATGTAATAAGGCATGGGTCTTACAACAATCAGCCAAGCTGGACTAATATTTTTTATTAGTTTACCAATATTAGTTACTAGTCTAATAATTATTTTCGAGAAACAGAAAATATTAGGACTTGTAAAATTTTCACTAGTAACTAATAACTAATATACTTGTAAACTAATAGTTACGAGAAATAGGCCCCTGGGGCCTATTTCGTTAAGCATATATGTTTTAGGAGCCAATACCACATAGAAAATAAATAGACGCGTCATAGGGTTAAAGGGTTATGGGGAAACTTTGCTCTTACAGTACTTCGTCTAGCGCAGTCACGAGACAGTTTATAAATACGCAGTGAGACGCACGTAGCGGCGGCGGTCCGTCCTCCGGTTTTTGCTAAGCGGACATGTCATGCTACTTTTACCACTTTAATAGCTTCACTGTAGAATTGATTTCTAAAAGTGACAATAAAACCTTGTCATGCATGGTGATTTAAAAATAATACCTACTCAAAAAAAAACATGCTAAAATAAATACACAACTTACAATTTTACAAGTCCTAATATTTTCTGTTTCTCGAAAATAATTATTAGACTAGTAACTAATATTGGTAAACTAATAAAAAATATTAGTCCAGCTTGGCTGATTAGGGTATTACCCATGCCTGAATTACATATAAAAATAAATCATTGGCGGTAAAGAGCAAATTTTTTGTTTAGTTAAAATCAAATATCTATTAAGAAAGGGCGGGAAACCTCGAACTGAGCGCGCGCGTTTTTTAACTGGTTGCAAAAATTTTATATAATTAGTGGTCAACGCTGTGTAAATACTTTGTAAATATTATACTTAGTTAGTTTTTATTAATTTGTATATATATAATCATCATTTAGGTAAGTTTTCTTCTTGTACATATTGTTTTAGTCGTCGCCATGGGCGACGAACCAGATGACCCTGGAGGAGGTGGCTTGGGTGGCCCTCCAGTGTCACATTTCATTACAATTGACGGTAATAATTCTGATCAGGGAGGGAATGATAATGATCAAAGCATGGATACAGATAGCTCTGTATCTTCTATGTCTCGAAAACGTAGAAATGCAGTGAGTAAAGTGTGTCGTCATTGCAATAAAAAAAAGCGTAGGAGTAATAAAAACCACCAAAACAGAGACAGAGAGTCTATTCTAGATGAATGTGACTGTCATGATAATAAAATAAAGACAAGTAATGTACAATTTGTAACCCCAGTGTCAACCCCGGCTCCAGTCGCAGCTCCGGCTCCGACTCCAGCCCCGGTTCCAGCACCGTCTCCCATGAGTTCATCTTCCACTCAGCCCTCAGACATATTTAGAAAACAATATATATCTACAGACTGTTCTCCATATATTATTCATGTACAAAAACAGCAGGACTCTCCTAATGACGGGACATCTGTTCATTCTGTTGCATTTGGAAATTTTTTAAAAAGATAAAATTTCAAAAACATTATAAACGGTAGTGTAAAGCGCATTGGACGCAATAGGATCTGTTTATCATTTTCCAAATACCAAGATGCCAACCAGTTCCTCGGTGACAAAAGGCTACCGGAAAATAAATATAAGGCATTTATTCCATCCTTCAATGTAATAAGAATGGGTGTGGTTAAAGGTATTCCGGCTGAATGGTCTCTGGATGAAGTAAAAGAAAACATTAGTGTGCCTTTGGGATGCGGGGAAGTAGTTAAAGTGAGAAGAATCAATTACAAAGTCATGGTGGATGGTGCTCCAGTTTGGAAACCATCACAAACAATTGTTGTAACATTTGACGGTCAGGTTCTTCCAAAGCGTATATTCATGTGTTACAATGCTCTTCCTGTCGACCTATATGTATATCCCACCATACAGTGCTTCAATTGCTGCCGTTTTGGGCACACTCAGGTGCAATGTAGGTCTAAGCCACGTTGTTACAAGTGTGGGCAAGGTCACACGGGCTCCTCATGTAACATTGAGGAGGACTGTGCAACTTGTTGTCTTTGCTCTGGCCTTCATTTTGCTATTAACAAAACAAGATGTCCAGAATATGAACGCCAAAAGAATATTAAACTTTCCATGGCGCAGAGTGCTTTATCTTATTCAGAGGCATCTAAATTGCATCCTCCTGTCACTAAGCCTTATGCTGATGTTGTTGTAACTTCCCCTCCTGCTTTCCACACTCAAACAAACAATTCAACCAATTCAAACAATTCAGGCACTCACTCTTACAAAAAGACAGTTTTTCTTAAACCCCGAAGCTTGCCTAAATCCCCAAAAGGATTCAACTCAACACAACACAATAGTTTAGTAAAAGATTATGACATGCCATCTCCTTCTGGAAATGGTTGCGCTTTAAATGATGTGTCTAAGGAACAAGCCAAGAAAGACCTCATTATAGAACTTTTAAAAATGTTAACCCATGAAAATAGTATTGATTCTGAACCGTCCAACGCTGCATATATCAAAAGTTTATTTTCCAAAGTTTTCTTCAATAATGGCCCACAATTCCAAGATCCTGCAGTGGAATTGTCGCAGCATAAACAATAAAAAGAGTGACTTAATACACTTAATCAAAAAAGTAGACCCTTTTATTATTGCTCTTTCTGAGACATGGCTCAGGTCTGGGTCATGTTTCAGAATTCCGGGTTATGCCTGCATCCGCGAAGATAGGTCTGACGGGTGTGGTGGTGTAGCCATTCTAGTTAAAAATTCATTTCATTTTGTATATAATCCATTATCTCATAGTAATGATTATTCCATTATTTCAGCCATTGTAAATAACATTTGTATAGTGTCAGTGTACATTCCTCATCCTACATTATCTATAATTAATGAATTAAGATCTATTATATCTTCTTTACCATCACCTATTGTTATATTGGGCGATTTTAACTGCCATCACTCCTCCTGGGGGTGTAATTCCTCTACCAACTTAGGTGAAGAAATAATAGACTTAGTTGATACTTATGACTTATGTATTTTAAACTCAGGAGTTCCCACACGACGAGCTGCACCAAATGAGCATCCTAGTGCTATAGACTTATCTATTTGTAGTTCCACATTAGCATCCTCATTGTTGTGGGAAGTTTTTCCTTCAAGTTATGGCAGTGATCATTTTCCGATTTTAATCTCTTTTCCCATTAAAAATAAACCATTGCTTAAAAGATCTCCACTGTTAGCATATAGGTTACAAAACGCTGACTGGAATAATTATAAAAAATATTTGGATGACAGGCTGACTGAATTGCCTGATATAACCCGTGGTCAGTTGTTGCAATCATCAGACTCCTTTGCTAAATTTCTTATCAGTGCAGCAGATGCAGTATTTCCATCCAAGAAGTCCACTAAGTTTATTATTCCCAGTCCTCCTTGGTGGGACTCTGAATGCACGGAGGCTGTCAAAAAGAGAAAACAATGTGAATTTATATACAATAACAACATTAATGAAGAAAATTATAACACCTTATTAGCTACAATGAAGGAAACTAAAAAAATATTGAAGAAGAAAAAGCTTGACGGTTGGAGATCTTTTTGTGCATCAATTAGCCCAAGTACTCACCCATCAGAAGTCTGGCGAAAGGTTCGGATGTTTCGAGGAGCCTTTAATGAAAGTAACATGTTTAGTATAGACCCTGTAGTAGCGGACAAGTTTTTAAATAAATTAGCTCCTCCTTATGTCCCATTTCCGATTTGCACTACGCCTAATCTTAGTGATAATGATATGCATAGTTTTGATGGCCCGTTCTCCTTCCTGGAGCTGAAGAATGTGCTGTCCTATGTTGTAGACTCTGCACCGGGTTGCGACGGTATTCCGTATTCCTTCCTAGTTCATGCCAGTAACGATGTTTTAGGTTATTATCTAAATCTTATCAATAGTATCTATTTAACAGCTGACATTCCTGCAAGATGGAAAATGCAATTAGTGCTACCAATTCTCAAACCAAATAAATCCCAAAACGATCCAAATTCTTATCGACCAATTGCGTTATCTTCTGTGCTATTAAAAATATTAGAACATTTGATTAAAAATCGGTTGGAGTGGTTCATTGAAAGTAAAAAATTACTTCCTGATTTCCAATACGGTTTTCGTAAAGGCAAGAGCACAGCAGATTGCGTTAGTTTATTAGTCTCTGACATTCTTTTAGCATTTTCAAAGAAAGAATATGTAGTTGCGTGTTTTGTAGATATAACTTCTGCGTATGATAATGTAAATATATCCATTCTTGTAAATAAATTATACCAGCTAGGTATCCCGAGCCGCTTGTGTAATATAATTTCCGCTATGTTTTATGAACGTACCATTAAACTAGATTTAGATTCTAAAATATTATACAGAACGGTTTGGAAAGGTTTGCCACAGGGTTCTGTTTTAAGCCCTTTACTTTTTAACGTATATACATATGATATTCCTTCATCTTCTTCGTCCCCTGTATCTGTCATCCAATATGCCGATGATATTGTTTTGTATTCTAGAAATATTTCAGTCAACAGTGCCTGTGAAAACATTAATGCATATTTAAATCAGCTCAATGTATATTTAGACAATAATGGCTTAGATCTATCAGTCTCAAAAACGTCAGCAATTATATTTTCTCCAAGGAGGAAAACTGTAAATGTAAATCTAACATATGATGGATCTACAATCTCTTTCTGTGACCATGTTAAATACCTTGGAGTTGTTTTGGATTACAATCTTTCAGCAAAGAGTCATTGTAATTACATAAAGAGCAGATGCGAGCGTTCCTTAAACATTTTGAGATGTTTGGCTGGTGTGTGGGGCAGCCATCCATTTTATTTAAAACTCATTTATAACTCGATCATAAGGAGCGTTTTAGATTATTGTTCTTTTCTTCTAACGCCGGGTACGGAAGAGTCTTTTCAGGTATTAAATATTATTCAAAATAAGTCTCTTAGAATAATCCTTGGTGCTATGAGGACTAGTCCCGCTAATGCGATGCAAGTGGAGTGTGTGGACCCGCCTTCGCATTTAAGACGCCAATTTTTATCAGACAGATTAATTTTTAAAACCATGCAATTTTTGAATCATCCTCTGATCCCTAAATTATCAGCTCTTTATGATCATATGCAGACATCTCAGTATTGGCGTAATCGAAATCCTCCTTGCATAATTAATAGTTACCTTAAATTTCAATCCCTTACTTCTCCCTCTACTAGATTTATCTCCCTTCCTATTTATAGCAAGGAATATAGTTGTTTAATTATTTCGCCCCGGGTTATCCTAGATTCTAATATCACGAAGGATGGAATAAGTGCTAAACCAACATTTAACAACTTAGTTGTTGAAAATTGGTCTGGATGGCACCACATATATACAGATGCATCCAAACGTTCTTCAAATAGTTGTGTCGGGGTTGGTGTTTTCCATCACCAATACAATATTATTCAGAAAGTTAAACGTCCTCCGGAATCTATATACTGTCTTTACTGGTGAATTATTTGGCATATTTAAAGCTGTTGAATATATTTGCATGTTTAATTTAGATAAATCTGTAATCTTTTCTGACTCCAAAAGCTGTCTACAAATTTTATTAAAATCACCTTTTAAAATGACTAACAACTACCCTCTGCTATATGATATTCGAGCTACTTTATTAAACTGTGAAAAGAAGGGTCTGATTGTCAACTTCGTGTGGGTGCCTAGTCATTGTGGTATTCCTGGCAATGAGAGGGCCGATAGACTGGCTGTTGATGCTATCGTTTCTGGTGATATGTTTCCATACAAGAACTACTGTCATGATCTACTTTTACTTCCTAAATCATATCTTAAGTCATCTTGGGAGTTCTTCTGGTTTTGGAGCAGTCTAGGTACGGGAAGCTATTACTTTAGAATACAATGCGATATTCCGATTAAACCGTGGTTTAGAACGAAAAAATATAAAAGACGTGAAATATCTTGCCTTACACGTATGAGACTGGGTCATACTTGCGCTCCTTCTCATTTAGCCAGGATGAAATTTATACCAGATCCTAAATGTGACTGTGGTGCTGAGATGGCTGATGTTAATCACATTTTTCTTTCTTGTCCATTATATGATAGATCTGTTTTGATGGCAACCTTACAGTCGAAACAAATTCCTTTCCCTACAGACATTCCTTCCTTGCTTTTTAATCCTGATATGTATAATATTTTGGCTTTGTTTATCGTTCACAATGATATTAAAATATAAAGTTACATATATATTATTAATTTATTTATTTGTACAAATTTTATTCCCATCCATAAAATGTATACTTCTATTCCCATTGTCCTTTACCTGATTTGACCACTTTTTTCCAAATTCCGAGTTTACGTTATTCCTTTCCGCGTCCTATTATTTCCTACCCTTTTACTACTTGACATTGGCTATGGGCAACACTGCCCTCAAGTCCATTTGAAGAAAAAAAAAAAAAAATATATCTATTAAGAATGGATATGAAGTTGATGGTTATGAGGAATATATTGGAAGCCAGAGATATTTTATTTGGAAGCCTATCGGATACGTTAACCTAAATAGATAAACGTAAAAATGGAAGGAATTAACAATTTTAATGATTTATCATCCGAATCCGTCCACATTTTATAATTTTCTTTAGTTAACTGTAAAAGTAACACGCTAATAGTTTGGACTAATATTTTTTACCAAGCTTCGGCGACTAATAGCTTTATGAGTGTATTTTACAAGTGTAGATATTTTTCTTTGTATTCGAGAAACCAAAACCAAATTACGTCTAATAATATTAGCTAATATTTATTGGTTGGTAACTAATAACTAATATTTTATTAGAGTGGCTTCGAGAAACGCTGTAAACTTGTAAAAAATATTAGCCTATGGACTAATATTACTAGTCTAATAAGGTACGAGAAATAGGCCCCAGGTAGTCCGTGCATGCAATGTTGCTAATTTGCTATTACTAGTATAGTATATGGTTGAGGAATGCCGAAAGCTGCGCTGCGCTTTAAGGGAGTAGGCGCTGGTCCAGGATTTCGTTCGGGGGAAGCATTGACTTATGATATGATAGTACTTTATACCTAAATCTATTTTATCAATTGTTGAAAAACACCACCTAAACAAAAAGGATGAGATGGTATGGACATGTTAAGAGAAGACCACCTGATTATGTTGGCAACCAATTGCTGAATTTGTCTGTCCCCGGAAAACGTTCAAGAGGGAGGCCTAAGACTACCTGGACAAATGTGTCTGGCAGATATGGCTAAATGCAATGTTTCTGAAAACAATGTCAAGGATAGGGCGAAGTGGAGGAGAAAAATAAGGAAGGCTGACCCCACCACCATGTGGGATACATAGCCAGGAAGAGAGAGAGAGAGAGTTAAAAAACACAACACCACCTACGCATACCTAGTTCCAGTGTCAGGTGGGCAAGTAGCCCCGTTGCCTCCCCCTTGGATCCGTGCCTGTGCTGGAGCACTTTCCTACCTATTAACAGTATTAACACTTTCACCAGGCGCAAAGGAGTGGCTACTAAATTTATATTGAATAATATTGTACCTATCTAAATACTTAATTCCATGACTAAATTGCTATACGATGATGATGATTACTAGTTTGACGTCACCTGACTTCTTACTTCGAAAATCGTAAATTCGAACTTCTCACTCCATCACTCTTTTGTAGGCCTTCTGGTAACCCCGTCACGTCGTACCCTCGCAAATTTCAAGGATTTGTCTCTCACTCTAATAACGCCTTCGTTGAAGGGACAGAGACAAATCCTCGAAAACGAACTTCGGAGTTCAAAGTCATAGTATTCTTTATTCAAGTAGGCCCAGCAACGAGCGCTTTTGAATCGCGGAATGAATTTTGAGTTCTCGGTAGAAGGTCTGACCCACGGTGTTTTCACTTAGTTGAAGTAGTGATTTTGATGTACTCATGACGTCATCGGATATGCTTCCGGAAATTAACGTTAGAGGGCGTTGATATCAATTTCAAGATCTTGTGTTATCTGTACAGCCACTATTTTCTTTTCCGTTACGCGCAGTTAACAAAACGAAAGAAATGACAAAGTATTAGTTTTTTTTCATTACTTGGCTCTCAAAATATTTTTGTTTCATACATAGAGAAATGTAATATTAATTTAGCTATACTTGTATTTTTACTTTTGTCCAATTTGAATTCTTTAGCTACAAATATTTTAGATGCATTTAAAAAATATATTGAATGAACGGAATGTTTTTGCAAGGTCGGCCATAATTAAATTTTCGCTTTGGTTGTCTTCGATGCTTGAACTGGAAGTGCATCGAAACGATATTATTTTAGTGATTTCATACAACGACTGTGCTTGTTCTGGACTCCTATAATTGTGCTTTTCCATGTATGTACTGTACATGGATTGGATTTTTGTAAAAATGGTGCGATGCGGTTAAATGTGTTGTTTGCCTAATTGTGGTAAAATGCGTGAGCATTTTAATGTTACTCAAAACGCATATATATGCAAATTGGAAGCCATTCGCAAAAACTGTTTCAAGATGGAAATGTCCCACGAGCTCCGTTCGCCGACATTAGAAAACTGTGCAATGCGGCTACTGTTTTTTTAATTCAACTTCAATCAAACTGATAGCAAATAATATACAGATGCTTAATAAGTTAGTACCTAAAAACTTTATGGATAAGGCTAGTGTAAAAATAAAACTTGAAAGTGACATATTTTTTTTGTTTTATTGTTTCTCGATCCTAGGTCGGGCGAACAGAACTAGGTCACATAATGTGTGAACTTCTTCAGCTGATTCCAAATGAGAAATGCGTGGCAAGTTCACACTTGATGTGATCTGGTTTTGTTTGTCCATTATTTCAAAGGTTACCAATCTACAAAGCTATATATATATACCTATACATATATATGTGTATATATATATATATATATATATATATGTATATATATGAGAAAAGTTGCCGTGAATCATCAATAGATGGCGCTGCAAGCAAAAACCTTGACTGATAACTCTATACACTACTATTCAATATACTCTATGGTCTGACCCTGGGTGCGTAGCCAAGAAGCCATTGGTTAACGCTCTGTCGCAAACGAGACGCAAATGTCTTTTTCACACTAAAGTCTCTGCCCACTAGACCGTACCGTATCATACCATGACCGTAGCATGAATGAATGTATCAGACAAAAAACTATTCTTTGTATTGAAAAGTATGAGACTATGCCCACTAGGACGTTCCGGCGCCGGCCTCATACTTTTCAATACAAAGAATAGTTTTTTGTCTGATACGTTCATGCTACGGTCATGGTTTGGTTTTGGTACGATCTAGTGGGCAGAGACCTTAATAGGAAAAAGTGACACTAGAGAGAGAAAACTAGGATACGCTACTGAGCGTTCGCGATTGGCAACTTGGCTACGCACACTGGTCGTAGTCGTAGGTTAAAGGACTTACTTTCTTTCTATCCCGCTCGTACTCGCGTATTTGTGCGAGCGAGCTGGATAGAAAGTAAAAGCAGCTCATGGTATCGCAATAGTACCGCGAACGTCACAAATTTCTAGCATTCGTCTCCGTCCCACTAATGACGTCTTTGCTAGAGAAAAATGCTCGAAAATCATGAATTTCGAAGTTGACGGTATACTGCGCTAGGGCCTCACGAAAGCTTATTTTTCAGCTGTCACCTCCATCGCTCCTAGTGATAGACGAGATAGGCAAAATGGAGTTCTTCAGCGTGCCATTCAAAAATAAAGTCAAGGAAGTATTCAGTCCGGGCTTTGACTGCTTCGTATTGGCCACTATTCCTATAAAGAAGGGAGACCCAGTGATCGAGTCCATAAGGAGTAATAAGAACGGCAAAGTTTGGGTGGTAAGTCACGTCTTAAAGCTCTTTCATCCTTAATAGTACGCTTTTTTTGCTGTAAATTGCTATTTCGCCATCAAGCAATTCTTTGGGAAAAAAATATTTTTGGTATTTGCAAACATGGCATTAGAGCAAAAGATTATTTAGGTGTTAGAAAGTTGTTTAATACGAGGGCTGCCTTTTAAGTCGTGTCGTTTGCCAACCTCCCGCGATTAAAAAAAAAAAAAATATATATATATCATTTTCATCCTTTTGAATTTAGAACTCGAAAACAAAAAAATGTTTTCAAATTGGTCGAATAGTTTTATTACAGCGTCTATTTAAAGGTGACAAGTCGGTTGTAAAAATGGAAATAACTAAGGAAAATTTGCACGCGATTATTTTCTACAACTTTATAAGGGGATTATCGCGACTTCAGTGTTTTGAGGAGATCACTTCTGTGTTTAGTGATGCAGCACCGTGTCTTAGGACTGTAGAACGCTGGTATTTACAATTTCAACGTGGGCAGTCTAGCCTCAGTGACAAGCCCCGTAAAGGTCGTCCAAAAACCGCCATGACGCAAGTGAATATCGAAGCCGTGCGGCAGCTAGTACTCGAAGATCGTCATGTGACCTACCGTGAAATAGAGGCGTCCGTGGGCATTTCAGGGACCACTATCCAAAAAATCCTGCACGAAGAACTTGGCGTAAGAAAGTTGATCTCTCGTTGGATACCACATTTGCTTAGCGACGACCAAAAAGCTGCCTGTGTTAGTTGGTGTCGCAAAACTCTGCAGCGATTCAGCCGAGGCGAGTCAAAACACGTCAAAAAAAATGGTGGCCTCGTTTGTGGCAAAGGGTGGTCACGTCGCCCCTATTGTACTAGAAGATCGCAAGACGGTTACCGCTGACTGGTATACCACTGTTTGTTTGCCGCAAGTCATAACCGAATTTCGAAAAAACAACTCGACGCGTCGTATGATACTGCATCATGACAATGCAAGTTCGCACACCGCCCCGCCCGTCAAACAAAGATGTTTTGGAGCGCCCAAAATGTGGAAATTTTAGATCACCCACCTTACAGCCCTGACTTAAGCCCTAACGATTTTTTTACGTTCCCCAAAATTAAGCAAAGTCTTCGTGGTCAACGCTTCAGCTCACCTGAAGAAGCTGTTGACGCTTACAAATCGGCCATTTTGACTACCCTCACTTCGGAGTGGAATAAATGTTTTAAAAACTGGTTTGAACGCATGCAAAAGTGTATTAAACATCGCGGATTCTTCGAAAAACAATAAATAGTAATAATCTATAAAATTGTCTATACTTATTTCAAACGACACAACTTAAAAGGCAACCCTCGTAAATAAGAGAACTATGGATGACCAGACTTCTGATCTGATGCTTTACGTGTTGTATCTTATACAGTAAAACGATAATTTTAGTATTGAAGCTCGTAATCCTATCCTATAATTATATCTATTTAAAAAAGAAGGGGTTGGGGGCAACTTCAATAAATTTTCATGTCAGCCACCTGGGAACTTCAGTACCTAAGCCTATAATGGTGGCCATTTTATTACACGATCCGATAAGATGACGGTTGCTGTCGAATTAATTAAGTAAGATAATGACACAATCAACCATATTCGGATATTTTTATTGGTACCTATTCATTCTACCCTAATCCCTATTGCAGGTGACGAGAGAAAATCGGAACCATATTTACGAAGATATACTGAAGGAAATGAAGTTATCGTTAGGGATTTCATAGTTACCGAATATTTATGGTGCTAGTGCAATTAGAATATTTACGACTAAGTTCTGATTATGAGAAAATTTATAAATATATAAGGTCCTAATTTATTACTAGCAGATATTTTAACACATGATACTTTACATTAAAATAATTAACTTTAAATATAAATTAAGAAATCTTTTTATGTAACTTTTTTGATTTCATTTTCCTAACAAAAAAAAAAATTATAATTTCGTCTAAAAAAAATCATCATGTGTATTATCACATGTCACAATAACGCTGTCTGTCATGTTATCAAACGACACAATCCAACGGAAAATAACAAGACATTGACAAGCAAGTATTTAATTGATCGACGTGAAGTGGCCAGTTCCAGTTAAGTGGTATGTAAAAGAGGTACCTACGAGAAACTGTTCAAAGAGTTTTCATTTAATAATCACATAAACAGGGTGTCTTTACGTAGCAAATTTGTTTTTCCGTTTTCTCCAAAAAAACATCGTAAAAGCTATAATGTTTCACGGTTTAATATACTTCAGAGACCGAGTACTATCAGCTGTAAAAATATCTGCATCTAATAAATTAGGACCTTATATATTCTATATCTATTCGCGTGACTGATATGACAAATATATGTATTTGGTTTGTAATGTTATGTTTCTTTACGTATCCCAATTCCCAAAAGGCGCGCCTGCCACCCGCGACTACGTCGGAGTGTGAGGTTTTCATACATTGTCCCTATTTCATATCCTTAAATAGCAGATTGTACAACACTCTTAATGTTTTGGTCTAAGCGAAGCGAAGACCAAAATAGTAGACAAGGGTAAAGAGTGGCAAGTGCACTGTAATTGAGAGTCAAGATGTGAACGACGACGAGCGAAGCGAGGAGTGTGTTATGTCAACTGCGTCCTAAAAGCGAAGCCGAGCGAGCGTGCCACGGCAGAGCAATCGGCGAGCGCCAGAACCGACTCAATTTATTGATATAAACGAATTATCCAACGAGCAGAAAGATTTCTATAAAGTACATTTGGTAAATTAATAATTCAGCGAAACTTTGTGGCTATCTGTTGAAATGAAAATCATACAACGGGCACTTCTTCAATTGCTACGGAATACCTAACCTAACCTTGGTTAAATCTTTAACGAGCAGTGCGAGGGGAAATGGCCCTATGGGACTGGCTTTTGATATAGATAAATGATATAGGTTTGCAATAAACATAGCCATGAAATTCCTCTAGTTAGTATTCCATTCTATAACTATTAGATAATTAATACTGGGTTCTAGACTGGAAGGCCACATTAGATGGCAGTCGTTTTCGTCAAAGCCCGGGACACGCCAAATAATAAACGGATAAATAATCTTAAATTACTATTTATTGAGCACTTATGGCAAAACGTAACAAAAGTGTAATAAGACAACTTCCTCTCAGTGGTTTCCTGTCCCGAATGGTTCAGAATGACTTACAGGGTCGCGTTTTATAAAGATACATTTTACTATTTTGCCGTTTGCCTCTCTAATGTACGCACATACTTATTGGCTAGAAAGAAAGGCAAACAACAAAATTGTAACTTTATAAAACGGTTATATAAAACGTTAAATACAGTGTTCTGCAAACCCGATTCCTGAGTTTGATAGGTAGATAACTAGATACCTATCAATCGGATGTAGTTTTAAATAACCTTATATAAGTCAGAAATAAAGAAATTTAAAACAAAATTCCGTTCATGCAAATAATATACTTTGACCAACAATCCCTGACAGTAGTAAAAGGCGGCAAATTCAAAAAATGTAGGCGCGAATAGTTGTTTACTCACAGAAAATTTAAATTTGTTACTGACGGAGATTGTTGGGCCGAGTATAAATTAAAAAAAAACACGCCGCTGCCTTGGATAGTTAAACTATAATACAAGGTGCCCACGAGGAAAGGGAAAAAATCTAACAGCATATTCCTGAGACAAAAAGATGCAAAAAATGTTAAATGAGTTTTGGTCAAATCTGCAAAAAAAAAAATTTTTTTTTAGTTTTTTTTTGATGTTTTGAATGCCTTAATCCACAAAAAAAAGGATTTTATTAATCAAACTATCGCAAGAAATGCACTTTAAAGTTTTTTTTTACATTTGCTAGGTAATTAAAAATATTTTTGTTCATTTGATTCTGTCAATGTAGTGTGACAAGACTAAGACAACATGGTGACAAAGTCGTTTCCTAAAATGCGTTTATCATTGCGTAACGGTCTAAAACGGTTTTAAGAAAAAATCTAATTTTCTCTTAAAATAGACTGAATCCAGAAAACTTCATATGACATTTTTAACTTCAAATTTGATCAGAAATCTGCTGTTGAATTTTTTCCCTTTCCGCGGGCACCCTGTATGTTTAATTTTATTGCCTACCTGTAAACTACTACGGCTAGGCTGAGGCCAAGGTCTTCATAAACCATTTCACATTAGCATTTAACTGACGGTTAAACGGACCTATAGAAAAAACAATTATCGAGAGATTGTATTATCAAACCGCGATTAGAATGGATTGGTTGGAAAGTACTGTTGACACAACAGTGTATAAGTCAATCTAGGATATATTCATGGTTATATTTATATATTTGTCGGAGACATGCTTCAGTCATCACGGAGCTGTGCGACACGTCGAGTCGTCGAACATTAGAATAGTCTTATTTGCAATGTTTACAGTTAATTTGTTAAGAGTTTGATATCTAGAAAACGATAAGCAATGTTTTGCTTGGAGTGATCTTTGCTTGTTCCATGCAGGTAGACATTAACCGTCATATTGGGATCTACCCGCCTTTGAGCAGGTAGTTTATGATCAGACCGTATAAAAGGTCACTAGCGCAGTGTTTATGATTCATTCTGATTCACGTGTTAGACTTAGAAAGTCAATCTTCCTGACGAAAGACTTTATTTCTTTGTGTTTTGATATTAGTGAATCATGGACTCAAACTTAGAACTCTCCAGTCGTTTCTATGTTGTTTAATCATGTTTTAATTAATAATGTTTCAAGTGTTACCTATTGTGATTATCTAAAATTGTAAATACCAATGATTTGAAAAGATTACAATACAACCCGCTGAG
>JALPQI010015621.1:0-21666 GCA_025490895.1 Thaumatotibia leucotreta | reverse complement strand
CAAAAATATTTATTCCAGATTCCAGTGTAAAGAGGTCCGAACAATCGAATGCTTCGCGAAAATGCATGATGTATAATTCTCATAACGTGTCCCAATGTTTCGAAATGTTTCATAAACGTTTGCTAACTTAGCAAGCCGCTATGTATTGTTTGTGTGATTCGGTCTTATCAATATGTACATAAGAGCGATAGGAACAGCCAATACTTAGCGGCTTGTTAAGTTAGGAGACGTTTATGAAGAGGGTTATTCTTTATAATCAACATTTCAATATACATATCTTCATATTGTTCATGATTGAATAGAATTACCTAAGAACACTCCCTCCACTCGCAACACGCCGTCGAACTGGCCTCTATTAACGTTATCTTCACTGAGGACATACGAAGGGTCTTCTCTGTTCGCCCAACTGGCTTTGGCTAACCCCTCGTCGCTCGACGTTAGTATTAATTCATCGTTAACTTCCATTCCTGTGCCTGTGAAAATAAATGCTTATTTTAAATACACGAGCAACGATATTAGTTTAAAAATAAATAAATAAAATTAACCTGGGACATTCTTAACACGTTCGACGCCGGTGACACGCATATGTGACCGAAAAAACTGTACTCCTATGCCAGTGACACACACACGTGATAAAAGTAATCATAAGATTACTTTCATCTCTTCCAAGTGATAAAAGTAATCATAAGATTACTTCTATCACTTGTGTGTGTGTTTTATCACGTAGTGGCATAAGAATAATCTTATGCCACTAGAATTAATCATGTTCTTACTCCTATGCCAGTGGCATAGAAATACGAACGTTTTTGACACAAGTGCTGTGTCGCCGGCATAGGAGTACAATCTTTTCGGTCACACATGCGTGTCACTGGCATAGGATTTCTATCAGATAATTTCGATCGGCATAGTATAAGCACTTAGTGAAACAGTACAGGAGGCGAACGTGTTAAAACTAAAATTTCAGTAATTGAAGGTCGTAAGTGGATGCAGGTGGGGCAAGTCTGGGCAATGGGTCCACGAGGCAGGGACCCCATTGCCCGGACGGGGTGGCAATCTTTGGGAGAGGCCTATTCAGCAGTGGCAATTCAGCTGAAATGATGTTGAAGATAGTTTTAAAATCACTGGTTATTATATGAATCTATGTGTTCATATAAATGCTATTTTGGAAAATGTATCAACAAGGCCAATGTCAACTTTAATTGAATTGAATGTAATGTCAATGATGCTTGAAAAACAATAATGACCAATGACGACCTCAATAATAGTGCCTAGCGGTCATTTACTGATAGCCAAGACGATTACTTATACCTAACCCAGACAATGTTGCGCTTTACTAAAATAAAGCCCAGTTCAGAGGAAAAATAGTGAATATATTTTCCGATTTCATAAAATTTTATAAAAAAAAATATTTTTCTTATGGTGATAAGACCCGACAACAAAAAACAGTCGATCGAATGTACATACTTATCTATATTTAGGAACGTTAATTCACGTACCATTCGCACAAAGTCACAGTAACTATCAATGCAAAAACAGTCTGAGTTCTCATATCAACATCACCTTGACAGTGCAAATCGTCACTATATTTACTAAACCTCGGATCAACAACGCTCAAATTCATGAAAATGTCACCTTCATTTCTCTTCGAATAGGGGTGTCATTTCCATGAAGTGAGCATTGCCGATTCAAGACACAACAGAGTAAGTATAAGTAGCAACGAAATGGCACATAAATCTTTTCCTGTAGCACATTAGGTATCTTTTATATATTATTTGCTCGTGTCGGTGAACGCGCCTTTATAGATAACTGACCATTCCTAATCTTCTTTACAATGAGCACGGATCCTTGACTGTCTAGTGACAGTAGTGACACCACTTCAGTCATTGTGGCGTAATGAACCCGAATAAGTAAAAAGGGGTCCACCCCTTTGTAATGTGATCCTAAACCTTTTACGGAAATGACAACAGAGTGGCCTCCTATTGTGGTTTACCGTAGGTATTGCCACTCTGCTTTTATTAAGTTTTTGTGATTAAAAAAAGTGGTCAACTATAATATTCATGAAACCTGGTATAAATGAAAAGAACAACACGAATGATATAATAATTTTGTAGACACACACACATATGATATATTTTTAAATTAAATCGATCCATTCATTCCAGATTTGATGAGTCGATCTTTAGATTTCTACACACGTGCCGGACACATATTGGACACCTGCGATTTTGCTACCATAAAGGATTTTATTTCATTACGTAGGGTATGGAGGTAGGTAGTTACTTCACCGACCGGCTAATGTTGCCAGTAGTAAAAAGCGTATAATCCGTGCGAAACATCTTCAATATCTTCATACACAATTATAGGATACTTAACAATTTACATTTAGACATTAACAATTAACGTAGCTCCTTAGCCTCCATAGCTAACTAACGAGTCCTTTGAAGAATTTCCTAGGCGTCGTCGTTCCATAGCAGAAACGTTGCCTGTATGTAGACCATCAGGTACAACCATAATGGAGTCACTAGTGACAGTAACGTTAACGTCGAAATAATTATCAGCTGCAGTGCTCCTTGGTAGAGCGCCCATAGAGAGAACATTTGTTTGTAGTTTGTAGACCACCAGGAACAGACATAAGGCACTATTATTATTTGAAAAAATAAGTCCCGCGAGTTTCTTGACGGAATCTGCTCGGGTTAGAACCGGAAGCAGATTTATTTAATTGCTATTAAGTTTAAAGATTTAAAAGCGCTCGTTGCTGAGCCTACTTGAATAAAGGATACTTTGACTTTGACTCACCAGTGACGGTAACGTTGACGTCAAAGTAATCATCCATGTGCACAGAGACCTGGTCTGGGATGAAGCTGGCTACAAGTTGTGGTGCTGCCTGGCAGAGCGCCCATAGAGGGAACATCGCCAGGATATAGAGCACTATCAAGTGCAGCGGCCATATTGGACACATGGTCGCTGGTTATCTGTGGACAAAAAAAAGTTGTTAATTCTGGATCGTCGAATAACCGCTGGTAAATGAAAAACTTCGCAAACAGACTGTAGGGCAAGATGGTTACATTATTATTCTTTAAAAATGCGCGCCTAACTTGAATTGGACACAATTTATAAAGTATGACACAGAGATGACCCTAGTCATTTTTGAATCAGTATAAAAATCATCATACATCATCAGTATTGGACATAAAATCTCACACACGGTTTACGAAGAAGATGGACACGCATTCATGCAGAAACGAAAACGACTCCTACTTTTTGAAAATACAGAAAACTACCAAACTTAATGTGTTAAAGTTTAAGTCAGATTGACAAAACATAGTAGTTGGTCGCTTTCAGCAAAACTATGGTAATTTTATACAATGTAAACTGTGTCGTCTAGGAAAAATAAGTGAATAGTGTATATATGAGAATCTATTAGATAACTGATTATATTATGTATGTGAAACAATTCCTTATAATTAAAACAAACATATAAGTAATTTCACCCATAAAGTTAAACAGAAACCGCGAATCAATCAAAAATTCAATTTGGTTTCAAAGAAAACTATTTTGTCACTCATATTTGATATCCGGCAAAATGTTTCCAACCAGATTCTTAGACTTGTTGTGATATTGAATGAATCGAAGTAATTTAAATTAAGCAACGGTGTTAGTTGAGCCAAGGTTAGGAAATTCACTGCGAAATAAAGTCACCGGTCATATTCAAATTAACTTGATAATGAGGCAATGATATTTAGAGGAGCACGAGTAACACTTATTTTTATTAAGCATTTAGAAGTTTATAACGATAATACTATAACTAAAGTTGACACTGCAAATAAAACAGAAGACACTTGGGATATTCATAATAAAGAAACGTAGGTATCTAAATGCGTCACACCACGGATAAAAAAGAATAAATTATTTTAAAATTTAAATCAACACAAGCCGGCAATTTAAAATTCTGATCGTAAACATCAGATATCACACAAATTCGATGAAATTCCGTTCACAAAGCTCACAAAAACTTACTAATAGAGTTAAATTTAAAGCAAACACAAAAACCCACCTAGCAAGGTCGGGGGTCGCGAAAGAACTAAATGGATAATATCTTTAGGCTTGTATTATAGCTCAGACAGTATCGATATCTAAAAGTATTTCTTGCGATAGCAGTCAAACGTGGAGATAACGTGACGTCACTGCGGTTACTACTTAATACTACATATCGTCGAGGATAGTGCAAAACCGCGTAACTACCAAAACAGATAGAGTTCAAATATCAAACAATTGACACTCAAATTGATCCTAATTGAATTTGTTAGTTACGCGGTATTTCGTTATCCCCGACGATATGGCATCATTGAACTCCACCAATTATGTAACAATAATACAGACAACTGAATATTTTGATTGTCACCATTGCCAATTAAATTAATTAATAATTTAAATAAAAACCAAGGTCTAAGAAATAAAATAATAAAAGTATTTAAGAAAATAAGGTCTCGGAAAAAAACAACACCAGGTACAGTGAATACGCTAACTTTTTGGGACCTAAACCTTGGAACTAAAATTTATTCTTATAATCATCGTGATCGACTCATATTCGTTTAGCCGCTAATGACTTATTCATATTAACCATTTGACGTAAAACTAGCATTAACATGTTCGCCTGGCTATAATCGGAATATTATTTACTTAATGAGAAATCAGATTAATTATTGGATACAATTAATTTCGTACTCAATGTACTAGTTACACTCAATTCAAGGTCGGACAAGACTAATCCATGTGAATTCAATGCCATTACGACATTAACTAACATTTTGGCACTATCAATATAATATACGCCATTCAGTCTTGGGTACAAAATTTTTGTATTTTACGTAGTACGCAGTAAGTAAAAAGGTCGTTACGTTGTTTTATTTTTTATAACCATGCTGAGACACAGGTACCTGCGGAGAATATGAGTTCATGAGGTTGCAAAATCTAGATGCCACGACACGATTTAATTTTCATGTTTTGTTTTAATTCTAATCACAATTTATTCTAAGTTCTATTCAATAGCTCTCTAGTTCTTTTTCACCTATTTCCTCAAGCATTTATTCGAAGGGAAGAGATAATGCATTTTTTTTTCATTACCTATCTCCTCCTCTGTAGTATTTTTAATTCACATTTTTTTTAAATGTACATTACAGTTTTTAATATTCACCCACCTTTTCTCATTCCTCAGCTACTATCGTTTTAAAAGTCATCTGCTAAATACCAAAATTACCAATTACGATTTGATAATATGTGATTAATGATTCTCGAGCAAAATCTTTATCTCTCGTGCAGTCGGTCACGTACGAGATAAGAAGATAATAGCTGTTAAATTACTAGCGGCAATTATTATCGAATATTATAATAAGGTCGATCTAAATATTACGTGTGTGATAAGATTTAGATAGCTATAATTCCTTAAACTAGCTTAAAAGGTTAGCTAGATTAATCCCTCATTCATAATCAGTGATCGAAATAGTCAGAACTAAGGTGCAAAATGTTAAAGGGTCATTTGCAGAAAAAGTGTACCTTTCAAGTTTTTTTGCGATCATGGACTGTAATACATCATTTTACTCGGCATCGTGCGTACATTTCAGTTATGAAACAAAAAAAGTATGTCCCTAATGTCACGAAAATAAGTATGTAAATTGAGATTACTCAGTTTAGTTACTCCCATACTAAATGTATGAAACGAAATGTAAGGAAACTGATAAAAAAAATCTCAAATTTGTTACAGAATTTTTCATACCTTTAGTATGGGAGTAACTAAACTGAGGAATCTCAATTTACATACTTATTTTCGTGACATTAAAAGGTACACTTTTTCTGCAAATTACCCTAAAACGTTTTGACCGTCAGACGGCGAAGGAATATGCCGAGCTCCAGACGCCACGCGTTCACGATTATTTAATCGAAATTGAACTTTACGGCGTCCCGCGTGAGTTTCTGCTGTATTGGCGTAGCTGTCGGCCAGAGCCGTCATTGGCGTCATAGTCACGATTTTCCGTTGTCGTCTATGGCCGACTGTGGTGTTCAAACGGTTCAAAATTTCATATACAACAACAAGAAGAATATAAATAATATTAACAAATTAGTCTCAATACCTATCCAAATTAAATATAAATTGGAATCCGGTGCTTCTAATATTCGGGTGTGTGGATTAGGGCGTCCTAATTATATTTTATTTACCTAACACACATGATCTCTTTAAAATTTGTAATTACACGTACATTAATTAAAAAACACCTACGTGTTTGGCACTGCTTTTTATATCAGATTGACTATGGTTTGTTACTGCTTTGTATCCATATTTACGATCACTTTTCGTAATATCGAAGAATAAAATAGTAGCCAAATTCTTGTGCTTATATTAAGTCTTAATAAAACTATGTTTATACGATTACTACCAAAATAATAAGATTGAATTGAAGTGTCTGGGACGATATGGACTGTATAATTGATTAGGGGCAGTCAGGAGAATAATAATCGGATTTTCTAAGGAAAAAACAAGATGAAGTTTTTTGAATGATTTTATCTGAAGAAGAATTGCAGGATCAATACTTATTCAATAATTGACAAATGTATTTGTAAATGATGTACAATAACGTACAGATAGTGATTAAACATATACTTACAAATTAAATATGTATATTGACGACGGTGACACAACATGTGTGAATTTTTAATTTGGTGATTAATATAATGTTTTACAAATATGTAGCATTCCGTATTGGCTGCCATAGCGGTAAAACTTTACTGGAGAAAAGATTAGATTGGGTTAGAATAATTTTATCAGAAAGTTACTGATCGCTATCAATACCTATGCCTATATACGATATTTCTGAAAGAAAATGTGCGTCAGGCGTGTTTAGTTAGATGCAATTTACAATTGTTTATTTATAAATATTACGACATATTTTATGATGGCGCAGTCCTCCATCCATAATAGTATAATTATGACGAGGTAAACTTTCCATTTCTCATTTATTAATATTAGTAAAAGATGGAACGTCTATCTCGCGGCGATATGCTGTCAACCCAATCAGCCTAATCGTATGTACTAAGGGCCTCCGGTATTTGACGCGGATTACCCGGAACGCTCGTCTAACAAGAAATTATAAGAACGGCGCTAACTGACGGGCGTTAGTGACGTATTTGAATACTAAGCGGGACCACCGAGCGTCGCACGGCGGCTGGCGTCCGCGCTAGCTATCGCAGGCCCTAAGCCTACTGATAACGCAAGCAATGAATACATATATAATAATATATTTATATTTGTATATATAATGTACAGCCGGTTAGACAGCCTCCAGCGCTGATCATTGATCACAGTTGCGACACAAGCAGGAGTGCCTGTTAGCCGTGAGATAGCAGTTAATCAATTATATCGTACACATCGACATATGGCGCAATCCACATAGGGAATTAACATTTCAATAGCAATTTTATCTTACGGCCTGTTTCAAAATCGCTGAGTAAATATATTCGACAGATAAAATTATCACTATCCTTTTTCCCTGGTATGTAAAAGAAAAGGACAGATCCCCGAAATGTCGAACTTCGGAGTTTGAATTGGCTGTTTAAATCCTTACCGTATGTTAGAATTACCTCTGAAAAAACTGGAGTCTCCTAAAAAATCAATTGATTTATTTCAGGAAGCTATTTTACGATTTATACTGGCGAAAAGATTCTTCGCATAAGATAATAAACCGAGCTATCAATAAGGATGTGGCTTGAATCCATATTGCATGTCGATAATATATAGGTACTATCGACAAGCATTATTGACTATCGAATCCTGATAATAACATTGAAAGTAAAATTTCACGACAGATGCTGCAATTTCACTTTCAATTTTACTATGACAATTTTGTCGATAGTACCACTAACAAATGATCTTTAAATTTAACTAGGTTGCTTTAGTTCAAAACCTTCAGAACCCTGACTTAAGTAAACTATAAACAAATATTAGTCTTTCAAAAAAGCTATTTCGACGTTTAAAGTAAATATTGGCAAGCCAATGAATGCCATTTGATCAAAAGACGTCCAAAGACTGCCAAGAATAAAACGTTAATTGCAGTCCTGAAGGTGGATAAATGAAATTGCTTTTGCGTGACTGAAGGAACTATTGCATACTGAATTTATAGTTATAGGAAATTTTATGATCCACCATATTAGATAATCGAGTGAAAAATATGGGTGTTACTGATAACATACAAGGGTAATGAAAATTAAGTGTTGTCTCGTTTGGTCACTCTACGAAATCAACTAATCACGTTTTGTGTAACGATAGAATTTTGTAGAGTAGGGGGTTAGAATAGCGAATCCTCGTTTGGTCTGAATGCACCTTAACATGACTACATGGTACAGAATACTACGTATGACTAAACGTGTGTCATCTTTATATGTTTTTCCACTCCCGTACTTTTATATGTCATTTATATGGTCGTGAACACACCATTAAGCCCCTACCTTACAGATGTCGAGATAAGTCTACATTGTCTAGTTATTCCCTATAAACGCATTCGGGTATACACGCAGTGCGTTTTTTGCATTTTAAGACACCTCGTGTATAAAAAACTTAATGAAATACATGGCTGTTAACCTAATTTAAAAAAAAATCTGATGAACAGTAAACCATAGAGGAGCTTTCTTTTTTAATTTTGACGTCTCCCGCCCAACCTCGATGGTTAAAAATTGTGTTTGACTAAGAATATTTCTAAAATTTACAATTTTATTTAAAAATAAATGTGTGGTCGTAGAAAAACTATTGTATGCAACATTGTTTAACTGAGTCAAAAAATGCTCGTGGCGTCTTTAATAACAATTTTCTTCGCCTCAAATTGTTACCCACGCCACTCACCTTTTTTGATCTCTCTTAAACAAGGGTTGCATAAAATACTATTCAACAAACTGAAAGATGGAAAATTTTAGTATTAAAATTGATAAAACAGATCGCGGCCGTGGGTGGTCAAAACTGCATTAAAATATCATCGGTAAATTATTACAGGTATATTATAATAATAAGGCAGGCAATAGGCAATCTCTAGTACAGATAATATCGACACAAATGTTGCGCCAGAAATATGCAAACCCATCCTTAGTACTTCAACATTAAGGTCGTATACATAATTATGGAGCTTCGTTTGTATTGATATTATCAATCGTGACTACACCTGTGCAACGCGCAAAAGGAAAACACATAGGTAGGTATTTACAAGTGAGACAATAACAATTGAGCATTACCACAAAATACTGCCAGTGGGAGCATGCAATCCCGTACAGTGCAACATAATGGCACAATCTGGCTTATCAGCTATCATTCTCAGAATGGTATTGGGACTGTCCCGTACCCGGCGCACCAGGGATGCGGCGCGCCCGCGCATTGTTGCATAAAAACATTCAACTCGCGCCTCCGCAAACATCCCTGATGCGCTACAGAAACGAGGCAGTCCCACTATCACCCGGAACGCGTTATTGTACTGGACCCGAAGAGCCCTATAGGCCCGTTGCGTATAATTCACCCAAAGGCTGCAAGTATACATGGACGTACAAAAGGCTCTGAACAGGGTAATTTTGACCTCCCTGGAGCAACCTGCAAACCTCCGAGCGATCATATTTGCCCGCACCGACAGGGCCCTTCGCTCCCGTTCAATATCAAGGTCATCCCTGTGATCAACCGCAACGACATGTCCTAAATATTTAAAACGGTCAACTCTGTCCATGGGTCTGCCATTAAGATATATGGCGGGGACCTCCGAAACCTTGTTGCGATCGACCTCAAATACCATATACTGGCTCTTCTTATCATTGTATTTAAGGCCGTGACTTAAAGCATAGGTCTCACAGACATCAAAAGAGAAAACAATTGAACATCAGGCAATAAGCACTCTATTCACACGTGAGAGAAATCGATAAATGAGATCTAGATATAATAAAATATTTAGTGATAATCATTGCGTACGATTCAAGTACGATTTTTTGAGTAATTAGTTTGATTACTGTGCATGTATGTTATTATCATTCTATAGCTTTCAATTGCGGAGTTGTACAGTCAACGGCAGAACAAGGTGTATATAAAAATGTTCAAAAGTGTCCCAGTGCACTTTAAGTATGTTCTGTGTTAAGGTGCATTCAGACCAAACGAGCATTCGCTATTCTAACCCCCTACTCTACGAAATTCGATCGATACGCAAAACGTGATTCGTTGATTTCGTAGACTGGGGGATAGAACAGCGAATGCTCGTTTGGTCTGAATGCACCTTAATAAGATCGTCGTAACATATGAGACGATTCTTTCGATACTTATTTTTGCACTTCGCTGTATCTACCTGGATACAAATATACGTATGTTTTTTTTAGTACAGATGGTGCCTTTTTAGGCTCTAGTGCGAGAAGTGGCTCATTTTACGTCAGGTCCAAAACTTCGGAGGGCCATATGTACTAAAAAACTTGTGTCGTAATGTACTATTTCCTCTTTCCAATCGCACTTTCCACATGTTGTGAAAAATATCTACTCTTATTACTACAAACGTTTTTGGGATTTATAGATTTCCCCCTTATTCATAAAAGTCTCATAACTTAACAAGCCGCTAAGTATTGGTTGTCCCGTTTGGTCTTATCAATATAGTTATAAGATTGTAAGGGACAAGCAGCTTACTATAGATGAATTAGGAGACGTTTATAAGGGGGTTAGATTATTATTAAGAAAAATGTTACCTAAACAAAATCTCCTCATCTACGATCAAATAAAACATGGGAGCCGCACGCTATATTAAATTGCCTTTCAAAAGCGGTCCTGAATTTTAGTTGACAAGTGTCACCCCCTCTTCAATGCAGCACGGTAATAATGAATGTCAATATCAACCTATAAAAACTTTAACCGCCATTTAAAAATAGTTGTGATTGGTCCCATCATAGTTTTGATTGGCTATATTCTATAAACATTTGTCAAAGATGTTGCGCCGAAATATGCGCGGTGTTAAGAAAAGCGCTATGTCCTGCCCATCTTGGCACAATTGAACAAGTGCTTTTGGGGGCATTTTTGAGCTGGCGTTAGACGTCCATGTTATATATGGTCGCATCTCCTCATAAATGATTACAAAACTTACATAAGTAGATAAAAGCAAAAATAAGATCAGGATATTCAGAATTGATGCTTTACTTTTAGTTGAATTTGTTGACAATATTTAAAATATTTAGTACCTAATAGACTTGTTTACGGAACGTTTTCCTCTGTTTGTAATACTTATCGTTTCTTGATCCTTCTTTGAATCAATAAGATGTACTGTTTCGAAGACAATGGGATAATAACCGCTTTCTGCAAACTCGCTATTACGAGTACGTAACCCAATATTTACCTCGAAGTATCAATATCATTCCTGCTTCAATGACGATTCTATTGACATCGGAAGTGTTTCTGAAGCTAATTGAGTAAAGGAACATTCAGACCAAACGAGCATTCTATCCCCCGCTCTACGAAATCAACCAATCACGTTTTGTGTAACGATCGAATTTCGTAGAGTGGGAGGTTAGAACAGCGAATGCTCTTTTGGTTTGAATGCACCTTTATGAAGAGGGAGAACATTAAAGAAGAATATTGCGTTTGAACACACAATTAATAATCAAAAATACTCAAAAATTGTCTCTCAATACGCATTGTAATAAAAGGAAATGATAGGTACTTTCAATAGGTAATCTATGACAATTAACTACAACTCAGGTGACGTAAGACGAAGACTGAACTGTCACGATTCTCACGATTCAGTTTAACATAGTCACAGTGATTCTAAATATCCTTGGTTTAACAACATTTGCTAGCATAGAGTGAACGCGATGACGTCGATGACTTGCAAAATTGACCAAGCGTTGCTAAAAATCCTATTGTACCTACTGTAGAGTCCATAAATATGTACAGTTGAGGACCTCTTTGCCTACAGATTCGATATTCAGGCCTACTACCGCGAAAATCGAAATTCGTAAATTTCGAGGATTTTTCTCTGTCACTCAAACGAAGGCGTCATTAGAATGAGCGAGACAAATCCTCTAAATTTACGAATCTCGTTTTTCGCAGTAGTGCCGCAGGTATTCTTCTCAGTCTTTCTTTTCTGTTTTCAGGTGTGAAATAGAGAGTATTCTATTCCATTATATTATATTCTTGTGATGTTGATTGTATAATCCAACTGGACTTGGTCGCTTCGTATAACCTCCAGTGTCGTAAGGCATTGAAAACTATTGCAGGATCACGAATACCTTAATGATCTAGACAATCACAGCAAATAAATACTTTATCCACATCACTATTCAGTTGAAGAATGATCTTTGGAATAAGGAAGTTGTTAATAATGAATAATAGGTTTAGCCTATACGAGATATAAATAGTTTTAGCATGTCCTAAGAGAAAATGTCATGTCTTATATTTATTATAACTTATACTTACATAATTTATACTAAACTACTTAAAAAAAACGAATAAAAACATTTGATAAAATAATTTGATTTCTTTAACAAAAAAAATCAATAGTTTTGCCATTGTTGAAATATAAATATTGCAACCGGGCATAGGATTGAGTACCTAAACATTCCTTTTCAAATTACTACACTCTACAAGTCTACAATACCTAATGTCGGGTTAACGTACGCGTTGTGTAAGTCTCAAATCAAATGTATGTAACTGCGTGCATGTTATGTATGTAATATTTTATAACCCACGGAACTCTCATCTTAAGATCTTTCCTTTACAAACTCGTCTGTGCAAGCAGCACTTATGAGTTATGCTGTCTTCACACTTTATTTTATTCATGAATGCACAAACATGCTGTCCCAGTATTCCCATTTTTCTGAACGGTGCTTTGACTCAGATAAACCGGTGAGCTTCGAAATTCAAAAATATTTTATATCGTACAGCCAAAGAATGCAATAAACTCGGATTTTATAAACGCTTATTATTTTTCCATAAATTAGACAAAACACTTAGAAGATTTGTAGTTTTTCTATGTATTTGACACTTAGAACAGAGCTTGTTTAGCTTGTTGTTGTAATGTATATTTCTAAACTTGTCTTTTATTTTAGGGAAATCTATAAAATATGATCAATAGAACACAGAAATTAGCTTTGAAGGCTTTGAAAATAACCGAAGCAGACCTTGTCACTATTATCCGTAAGTAATTAATAACAAAATTACGGATATTAATTTATTATCAATATGACACTTTACAAGCCTTTAAATGATGGATAGCATATTTTGGATGAAGGTCATGCCATGCCTTAATTTTATTAATTGATCGACAAATTCATGTACCTATCCATGTGGCGTATCCTTATAAAGAAAAAAAACGAAAAAAGTTTTCTTTTTCTCGGCATCTACTTTAAAACAAAAAAAATACGTAATTTTATGATGTCATTCGAAAGAATGGATAAAAAATAACAATTTTTATTAAGAAACAGATATCTAAAATAACAAAGATATCTAAAACTAAAATAGGTAATAACCAAAAAAGTTTGGTTCAAAATTCGAAAAAAAAAATTGTAGTTGGTTCGATTTCCGTGTGAAAAAAAAATTGAATGCAGAATCATTAAATTTTAAAAATAACATAAAGTCTTCTTTCAGCAAAATACACTATCTACGATATTTAAGATACTTCCCCTTCATGTCCCATAAATTTGGGACGCCCTGTATATGTATACAGAGGTATAGGTAGTAAGTTAAGGTAATACAGTATTCTAAAGCCTTTGTTAGATTGTTTTTTACATTTTAATTACGTTCTCAAAGTATACAACCGGGGTTTTTATACAAGGATAAATAGTCATTCGATAAGTAATGTAATAGGTAACAATAACTGCCTAAAATATAAATTATTACGTTTTTTAACCGTTATTTTATTTCGGTCAGATTTTCAGTACGTAGACCAAAATAACACAAACCTTTGAAATGACCGAAGAAATGTAGCTGCTCCATAGCTCATCTATAACTTAGTTCATAAATCTTTTATAATTTTCGGAAATACATTTATATTTGATATTATCACGTAAAGTAGAGGCATCGTAAGAAGTCGTTTTTGACAGCTCACAATAGTGTTGTGAAACGCTCGATTTTACCGTCGTAAAATTTTCAGTCAAGTGCGAAAGTGCGTTAGATCTGGTACTTGCCATTAAACATTTTTTATAAAAAAAGTGTTAGGTAATCCGAACTAAAAAAGTGTTTGATAATCTTACTTAGAATCATTAGGAGGCAGCGAAACTTTGGTGCCAGTGACGTCATAATTTTAGTTGAGGTAGGGCATAGCGATTGACATCCCGCTTTGTGTGGTAGGGCACAGCACAGCGGATGCCATCTCGCTCTTATCTAGAGCAGAGCCCAACTGGAGAAGTACCTCCGCCTTACAGAAAACCGCAGCCAAATAACACTATCCCCTACACATAGTGTTGTGTTCCTGCTGGTGAGTAAGGTAGCCAGGCTCAACGAGGGTGCGGAGTGCTGCCGACGGGGGGACCTACGGAACTGACAATACTGGCTTCGGCCTGTGTTGGCGCGGCATGCAGGTGCGGCTATCAGGGAGACCCGGTGAAACGGCTGACCGCTGGCCGCCCGTAGGTCAGTAGGGTTCCCGAACCCAGGAACCACGTAATCTCCGCCCTGGGAGGCTGAACCGCCAACCTGCGCAAAATCCCTGGAGTAGTGGCCGTGCCGGAGGAGGAGACCGGAGTGGACCCGGCCGCTGCCACAGGGGGGGACCGGGGGCCCTTCCGTACGCCGTGCCTGCAGACCGCACTACCTGCGCTGTCCCCTGCCAGATTTGTTCCGTTTGTTTGTCCCTTGAGTCGTCGGCACTCCGAACCCTTCTTAGGATTAAGTACACCCACTATAATGGCGCGAAAACAGAAAAAGTTTGGACTATCAGCGGCATCTCCATCCACACAAGTGGACTACTGCAACATCAGGGGTATCCACTCTAACCTAAACGCAGTCCACTGCCACCTGGAAACTGCGCAGCCGACCATACTTTTCCTCACGGAGACGCAAATATCCTGCCCGGCGGATATATCGTACCTATTATACCCCGGCTATACACTCGAACATAAGTTCGTGAGACACGCCGGTGTATGTATGTACGCCCGGCAGGATGTATGCTGTCGTCGTCTTCTTGCCTTTGAAGACAGGGACCTGTCAGTTTTGTGGGTGCGTGTGGACTACGGCGGCCACACCAGAGTCTACGCGTGCCTTTACAGGTCTCACAGTGGCAACACAGAGACAACCCGACTCTTCGAGCACATACAGTCGACATCCGACAGAGTGCTTGAGCAGTACCCATCCGCGGAGCTGGTGATTTTGGGGGACTTTAATGCCCACCACGTTGAGCGGCTGGGCTCCCGGTCCACCGACTTTGCGGGAAGGTCTGCTCACGAATTTTCTCTGGCCTATGGGCTCTCACAACTGGTACGTTCTCCCACGAGAATACCAGATATCGAGGACCATACGAGCTCCTTGCTTAACCTTCTGTTGACCACGCATCCGGACGGATACACCATCGCAGTAAATGCACCTCTCGGCTCGTCCGATCACTGCCTTATCCGGACAAATTCGCCTTGCGCGCAGCGAGAACCACCGCGACCTACTACTGTTCGTCGCGTTTGGCAGTACGGGTCAGCAGATTGGGACGGATTGCGTGAATTCTACGCTTCGTACCCTTGGAGGCAGCTCTGTTTCGCATCGGATGATCCTGACTCCTGTGCGACTAATGTCGCCGAGACGATACAGCTGGGAATAGACTGTTTCATTCCCAACTCACTAATCGCTACAGGAGCAAAGAAGCGACCTTTTTTTTTTTTTTTTTTTTTTTTTTTTTTTTTTTTTTTTTTAACCCAGGGGAATCCTTTATGGATAACACCCGGCCCGGGAGCAACCGGGTGGTTATGTCCGACTCGCACGGACTAAACCCCTGGGGTGTTCCACCGCTCGCTCTATGTGCGGGGCTTCGGGAACGCTGCTGCACACCTCCGAGAACCCCGCGAGCGTTGCCCTTGCGGGCCCGTCTTGTCGGCTGCTTCAGCAGCCTACTCCGCCGACAGCACCTCGGAACACTTGAGGGCTATCCGGCTCGGGACCTCTCAGGGCGGATGACGGGACTCCCGGCCCATCACCCGCAGGTCCCTCTCTACGGCAGCTGCATTCGGCCTGCAAAGGCTCTGCGCCGCCGCCCTGTTCTTCTTCGGCGCTGAGGGGGCGCATCTGCGTCGTCCTCTCGCGCACGCTCTGCCACCTCCTTCTGCAAAGAAGCGACCTTGGTTTAACCGGCCCTGTAAAGAAGCTGCGGTTCAAAAGCAGGCTGCTTACAGGGCTTGGACCAAGGCCGTAACTGATAAGGATCCGAACGTCTCTGATACGAAACGCAGACTAAATGCTGCCTCGAGGTCCTGCAAAAGAGCTGTTGCCAGAGCAAAATTTGATTTTGTCGGCAGATTTGGCGAGAAGCTTGCAGGCTACCCTTCCGGGAGTAGGGCCTTCTGGTCACTTGCCAAAGCTGCCGAGGGAAACTTTTGTCGGTCGTCCCTGCCACCACTGCGAAATGCTGACGGTAATCTGGTCCATAGTGCAAAAGAGAAAGCCGATCTTCTAGGTGCTCTTTTTGCCTCGAACTCGACTGTGAGCGATGACGGCAGCATTATACCGCCTACCATCCCGCGGTGCGCACACTCCATGCCAGAAATTCGCATCTCCCAGAAAGATGTTCGGCGGGAGTTGCTGTCGTTAAACGTTCACAAGTCGAGCGGGCCAGACGGCATACCTGCAGTGGTGCTTAAACGTTGTGCTCCTGAGTTGTGTCCTGTGTTAACGCGTCTCTTCGCTAAAAGGGTGACAGATCGGATCCATCGAATTATAGGCCTATCGCTATCACCTCCCTTCTCTCTAAGGTCATGGAGCGTATAGTTAACGCTAAGCTCCTTGGTTACCTAGAAGAACACGATCTTATAAGCGACCGCCAGTATGGCTTTCGCCACGGTCGCTCTACCGGTGATCTTCTAGTGTACCTCACTCACCGCTGGGCATCAGCCATTGAGAGTCAAGGCGAGGCTTTGGCAGTCAGCCTAGATATAGCGAAGGCGTTCGATCGGGTCTGGCATAGGGGCCTTTTGTCGAAGTTGCCATCTTATGGACTGCCCGAGGGATTATGCAGATGGATTGCTAGCTTTTTGTCCGGCAGACGCATTCGTGCCGTAGTAGACGGTAGCTGCTCTGATAGCATGGACATAAATGCTGGTGTCCCGCAAGGCTCTGTGCTATCCCCAACGCTGTTCCTTCTGCATATCAATGACATGTTGTCTATCGGCGACCTCCATTGCTATGCGGATGACAGTACTGGGGATACTTTTTACACAGGCCGTGCTAATATCCCTCGCTCTGTGGTACTGGAAAGTCGCGGAAAACTTGTGTCTGACATCGAGAACACTTTATCTAGAGTCTCGTTATGGGGTCGGGATAACCTAGTCAGGTTCAACCCCACAAAGACACAAGTTTGCGCGTTTACCGCTAAAAAAACCCCATTTACTGTGGCTCCAAAGTTCCAAGACACAGCTCTTACCATGTCAGGGAGTATTGGGATCCTCGGAGTCGACATTTCCAACGACGTCCAATTCCGATGTCACCTAGAGGGAAAAGCTACGCTGGCATCCAAAAAGCTCGGGGTGCTCAATAAAGCGAGGGGATACTTTACTCCGGGGCAAAGACTTCTGTTATATAAGTCGCAAGTCAGACCCCATATGGAGTATTGCTGTCACCTCTGGGCAGGAGCACCTGTATACCAGCTTGCACCCTTTGACTCGGTTCAGAGACGAGCTGTCCGAATAGTCGACGATCCCAGACTCACAGGCGGTATTGAACCCTTAAGTCTAAGGAGAGACTTCGCCTCCTTATGTGTGTTCTATCGTCTGTACAATGGGTTGTGCTCTGAAGAACTGTTCGACATGATGCCAACGTCCACTTTTCATCATCGCACCGCTCGCCACCGACTGGGCGCTCATCCTCACACCTTGCAACCTAAATGGTCGCGCACCGTGCGGTTTCAGAGGAACTTCCTCCCGCGGACGGTCCGTCTGTGGAATGAGCTCCCTGCCGAGGTTTTCCCGTTGGACTACAGTATGGGGTTCTTCAAAAGAGGAGTGTACAAGTTTTTATTGGGTCGGCAACGCGCATGTGACACCCCTGGGGTTGCAAGCGCCCATAGGCTACGGTGACTGCTTTCCATCAGGCGGGCCGTATGCTTGTTTGCCACCGACGTGGTATAAAAAAAAAAATAATAATAATGACGTAAAGTCGCATTTAGGTAGGATGTAGGATGTTTTATAGGACGTGACCTCTATGAGCAAAATTCATAGCATCCACAACCTCTGTTAGCGAGAGATAGTAACTATATCCAATCAAGAAGAAGCATAAACAGTGTCCAAAATTAAAAATCAAGGGTCAACAATTAATAGCAGTAATCGGTGTCCAAATGTAATGCCAGGTCAAATAGTATCGGAGTCTGATATACAATATACGTAGGTAGTTACACTTGTTAGTAATGTCAATGCAGAACTGACAGTGGTTGAGACCATGAGCTTGGACGCGAGTTTGCGATCCACTCCCAACACACGTTGGTAAACTTGCGTGCTAGCTTAGAGTGCAATGTAGGTATGCCAAATAGAGAAATGCCGTATATACAGTATATAAAGTCACTAAAACCATTTATTAAAATCAGAGCACATCTAGATGATAACGTTGTGGTACATAAATTATTATTCTACGAAAAATAAAATTATACGTGGTTTTATAACAATTTTGACATTTATCTGGTTGTCAAGTTCAACACAGTCTGTAAAGCCGCGTATCCACCGGGCACACGGGCTCGCGAGGACCTGTCGAAACCATAACAAACTATTAGAAAATATGTGCGTACCTACTATTATAGCAATTATTCGTACCTCCATAAAAAAAAGTTTTCTTATTTATTTCGATTGACGTATCGGGTAAATTGCAGCAACAGTAGTAACATCACTATTCCGTACAGGCAACAATGAAGTTTGACATTTGCTCCATTATACTAACTGTGAACATTTACAGAACTTCATGTGCAAACAAACGTCAAAAACGACTTCTTACGATGCCTCTACTTTAGTCCGGCTAACTAGTCTTTTATAAAAAGTCGAATGAATATTTTCTTCGAGTTCACTTCTATTTTTTTATATTTTTGTCACGTTTTTTCCGGCTCAAATTATTTGTAAGACTAATCTGGCAAAAAATACAAAATAAGAAGGTGCAATGTTATCCTTGTTCTATGCTTTAGAAGAAATTGAAAGGAACGAGACAATACTATTGCCACTTTACAATTTCTACTCATTTCAGAGTGTAATTTCGATAACGTCGCTTCCTGCAAAACTGCGTACTTATTGAAAACTGCGTGATACATTACCAACTGACCCCCGACCTATCGACACGACAATCGACTGGATAATTACGATTCTGATGACGTGTTATTACGTCCAAGCCGTTCGACGGCCTTGGCGAAACCGGCGGTTGTCGTCCAGTCGCCAACTCGCCATCGGATCAGACATATCGAGGTGGCACCGGCACCCAAAATATCTGAACATGCACTTTAAGACAAGACAATATAGAGGCCTGTAGACGTACCAAGAGTTGGAAAGGAGTTAGAAAAGTTTAGAAAATGCCACCAAAATTATTTCTAGTTATACTTGACTGCGTGTAGCGCGCACCTCGGTAGGCCCACTATATCTATATCTAAATGTTAAACGTTTCTGGAACTTTCGTTATTATAAGTTTGCAAAAGAACTTATAAATGACTACTAAAGCAACGGATTTTTTATTCGCATTATTCTATACAATATATACAAGTCGCATTATATTTAATTGCTTTGATCACTTGCAATTTCCTTAATTACACTATTGTAAGGCCGAAGTTCAGGGACGTTACAAGGAAAACGGAAATAACTAAGGATTTTTTTAGTAAGGATTATGAATTATGAAGTATGTAATGTACACTAAATACAGTGTGTTAACATGATGCAGGCTTTTATTTGAACCGAGGATTGAGATGTAGATTCTTAGCCAAACCATGTGCATTATTTGTTTAAAAATCCTAATTTTAAAAGTAATTAACTTTCTAAGAAAAGTTAATTGTGAAGCAATGTACTTCAAAATAAATCGTTAATTGACACTTGACAATGACAGATCGCTGCCACTTGCAACGTTTGACAACGAAGCAGTACACGCGTTACATTGATCGTTCGAACGAAATAAAAATAATTATACAATTAATTTAAATATTTGTCAACTCTTAATACTTGAAAACGATTGCCAGTAATGCGTATTATTACCCATTTTCGTAAAAGCCTGGGTCATGGTAACACACTGTATATCTATTAGATTTTGAGGTATTAATAATCATTAAAGTTAGAAACAAGACAATCGAACCTAAGGAAATGACCTGTAGCCGTACCACGAGTTGGAAAGTAAAGGACACGTTAGCAGCGTTAGCTTTTACTTACAAGATACGTAAAGCATTATATTGCGGTCGCACTGACATATTGGGGATCATCCATTAATTACGTCACACCAATTTTATGATTTTTGGACCCCTCCCTCCCCCCTTGTCACACTTCGTCACAATTAACTACACCCGCCCCCCTTAATGTGACGTCACATGTAGATTTTTAGTTTAAGAAATTAAAAATGACAACATCACTTTTTAAGTAACTTTTTATTAGTATTGCTTAAAAGGATTCGTAAAATTAACGTACCTATTCTTCCGCCGTCCAAGGATTTTGGAGTTTCTATTCTTTTATGTTCATGTATTCATGTATGTGAGGATTGTGACGTCACAAACATAGAACTCCTCCCTCCCCCCTGTCACGATATGTCACATTTTGTGGACCCCCTCCCACCCCCTTGAGGTGTGACGTAATTAATGGATGATCCCTTGGAGCGAGCGCGATGTATTGCTTTACGTTCCGAGAAAAACCTAAGGTTACCGATACTTGCAAAAGTCATGGTACGGCTACATTTTTTTTAGTACAGCCTTTGCCTTTTTTAGGTTCTAGTGCGAGAAGTGTGTTATTTTACGACAGGTTCAAAACTTCGGAGGGCCATCTGTACTAAAAAACGTCGTACGAGACACGTGCGACGTTTTTCGAAAAACGAAATTCGTAACTCGTGTCGATTTAAAACACTCCCTGTCGGTCGTGTTTTAGAACATCGCCACTCGTTTCGAGTTTCATGTTTTTCGCACTTGTGTCGTAATGTACTATTTCCTAACTGGTGCGGAAAAGTAAACTTTGCGCTCGTTTCGCGTTCGTAAATTTCTCTTTTTACGGCACTTGTTATGAAAAAAGTCGTTCGATACACGTGTAAAAACTTCTTTTTAACTCGGGTGATTGTCGCCCTCGTTTCACTCAGGCTCCAACTTTCACCCTCGTCGAAAAAAAATTTTTGCACTTGTATCGAAATGTACTATTGCTTCTAAGGTCGTACCTTAGGAATACGCTGTTAGTTATTCATACCGTACACCGTGTTCATAAGAGCGAGATCCTATAAACTGTAGAATGTAGACGATCCTACATTGACCTTAATTTAGTCTATAGTATGATTTTTCA
>JALPQI010015620.1:0-37628 GCA_025490895.1 Thaumatotibia leucotreta | reverse complement strand
AGAGTTCATGGTTTTCGTAAGTTCAAGTGATTTTTGGGAGCCTTTCCTTGTAAAGGTTATATTTTTAATGGTTTTCCATAATTTTCGCGGGTTGTTTTTACTGTCATCTAATTCTTTGGACTCGTATTCGTGTTTTAATTTGCGAAGAAGATTATTATGGAAGTTTTTGTAACGGGTATATACCAATTTTGTTGCCTCGTCGTTAGGGTTATTTCTGTATGTTTTATGGAGGTAATCTCTATGTTTTGAGCAACGGATAAGACCGGGAGTCATCCATGGTTTGATGTTAAATTTTGATCTTGAAATCGAGGAAGTGGTTGTGTGTTTTTGTAGCGAATTCAAAAACAAACAATTGAAATTTTTGACAGCGTGATTAACTGAGGTAGAACTTATGACAGAGCTCCAATCAATAGCATTTAGTTCTTGTGAAAAAGCCTTGTGGTCAATTTTAGTGATGATACGTTTCCCTGGTTTGGGTTTTGATGTCATCATATTAATACCTGAGATAATCAGGCTGTGGTCTGTGATGCCCGTGTCAAGAATAGTTGTTACAGCATTGAGTCTATGGGAGATATGAACATGGTCGAGGCAAGCAAACCCGCGTGTGGGTTTGTTGATAATTGGTTTAAGACCAAGTTCTGCCAGAAGACATAGGTAATTTGCAATGGTGCTTATATCCGAGTTCATTTCTGAGATGATATTTATATTTATGTCCCCAGTTAAAATCATACACGGCGAGTTTATATTTGTTACAGTAGTGGAAATTGAATTCATAAAAATAGTAGTGTCGGCAAAACTCGGTGAACGATAAATACCTATGATACAAAAAGTATTTTTAACTTCTGCGACAAGACAATTTGCTTCCTCAAACGTTGGTTCGGTAACTTCGGGCGACCATATATTATTAACATAAATGACCACGCCGCCTGCTTTATTAGTAAAATGTAGCGTCCGGTGCGACTTAAAACCATCAATTTGAGGAATAATAGTGTCATTATGTAGCCAGCATTCTGTTAAAACAATTACGTCGATTGACATTTTTAGTCTTGAAAACGTATTTTACGTAACGAAATTTAACTGACATTTTTGGGAAAGTAGCCAAAAGGTGCCTGCATATTACGAGTACTTACGTGTTTCATTTACAGCCTTTTCCGTCTTTAATATACAATACAATCGATCATTCTGTTATTAGATAATAAAGTTCCTTGCAAAGAACTCAGGTGGTAGAGAGAGGCACTTAAAAAGTTAACGTGAGTAAAGTACCGTAATGTATGCTGGGGGGAATTATTGAGCTGATGAGAGCAGCGCTATATGTGTAGCTATTAGTACATTATGATACAAGTGAGATAAAAGTGTAAACATATAAATAAGATTACGTTTTGCAATGAACGTTTTTTTTGGTTGGGGATATTGCCATTGGTGTGTATGACAAAACCTGTAGCCGATTCCATTTTGTAGCATCTTGACGAAGCATCTCATTACTTAAATAAACATTTTTAATAAGATAACAATATTACTGGTTTCTACTCCAGCACTTCTAACTATTGTTTGTGGCGTACATTAACACCACTTTCATGGTTTTTAAACAATATTGTAATTTTTAGTTCAGACAGCTTTTTTATGCACAAATGCGAGAAATTGTTTGCAAAGTTCGTAAAATCTCGGGTCTATTATTAACACTCGATTAATGTCTAGTTTTTCATCAGCGACTCTTCGATTTTAATATTCCCTATTATATAACTGGTGCATAAACTACTATGTTATAATAACGTTACTTTCAAACAGATTTTCAGTGCCAGAGAACCCTCAACTTTTGTACCTGAGAAAATCATTAAGATACATTTTTGTTTGCAAAAAAGAGCACCAATTTATATCTGCCGGTAGTTAATTTAAATTCTCCTTATCACTTTACTCTTTCGAAGAAAAATGTGTTTGCCTACCTTTTCCCGCGGCTTCTTGAAAGCAATTATGGTTTAATATAGAGCCAATTGAATATCTCAGTATAATCTATTATTATAAGTATATTTTTTTAATCCGAAGGGTTCTTATCACTGCCAAGGTACCAGCAGTCCTTGAGCCCGACGGACTGGTTAGGGACGACGGCAAAAGGCAAAATATTAACTCCAAACCCTTCCATACATTTAGTACGTAACCGTTCATTCAAAGAGTAGTTTAATACGATTTTTTTTATTTAAGAATAAATGTTAGATTAATTATTTCATAAACGGTAGGATTATTATTTTATTACAACGTATTCGTACAAATAACGAATCTCTAACAGTTTTATCTGTTATGACACCCGACATTTCTTAAGGCTAGTCGTCATACTAGATGTATGGGAGCGTTTTAACTTAGTATTTTTAATATTACTCCATCTATTTAGAAAAAGTTATTAATGCAATTTTACTCGTTTGGAAACGCACTTTCGATATCAGTTGGAAGTTTTCTGATATCTGTTATATTTACGGAATTATGGCCTGGCCACACTTAACGATTACACCCTGTATAGGCGTTTATTATATTGTACTATAAATTAACAAACATTAAATTAAACTACCACTCCAACGTTTAGCCCCACCCTCTATAAATATCCAATTGGCTAACATTATTCACTGACAAATCTCCTGGATTTAAATCACAAATAGACCTTTTAATGATGCCATTAAATTAAAACAATTGGATCAACAAAATGCCAGAGATATTTAATCCGCATGTATTTTGGGATTTATAATCAACGGCTCTATTCGACGTGTTTCGATGACAACTTGAGAGATTTAAATAAAATGAGGTAAGAAATCTTACTCGTAAATCTGATCTCAATGAATTAGGTCTAATTTTCACTAATACCAGGATAATGCGATGTCATCGAAGAAAAGTCAATAGAAATAGATGGAAAGCGTGACAGTGACAATGATTATTTCTGTAAAAACCCGAAAAAACATTTGAATTTTTCCGACATTTTTAAAGCTAGTCCGCAGAAGTTCACTATGATGATATTACTGCCCATCATCAATCTTCTATAAATGAATATTCATTGACACTGCAATCCCTTAGTCTACTTTTACTACACCAGATTTTCGCCCCCAAAAATTGCCACAATGACCGGTCCTGTGCCACCCGCATCCAGCGGATACGAAAATTTCCTGTACATACTAAAATTAAAATGTGATGTCACAACCCATCATTCGACATATGGAAAACAATCCTCAGTCATTTAATTGTGTTAATTAAATTGGTGGGTTCGAATCAGTTAGTCCGCGGATTGCAGCGGCTCGGTGACATGCAACGCAATAAATTGGGATTCTCAATTGCAATGCGGAGAATAAATTGAAAATTTTACTTGACATGATTAACGATTGAAATCAAGTACCTTTTGTTTTATTTGAAATGGGCTACTCATGGTTACAGACTGGCCGAGGGCGGAGACGCGGCCTACGATGGAGTGAGGCAACATCTCGAGCTGAAATAGTCAGACTTAGTCTGACAATCATGACTTAAATGGTTTATACATACTTCATGTTAAAGCTCCGCGTTGGCCTTCTAATAACCCTGTATATGCATATTATATGTCACTGTAAAGCTTTCAGCTAAGCTTGATATACCTCAAAAGATCCTCAATGCTACTTTTCCTAGGAAATCTCACAGAGAGCGCAAATACTTACTATTAGTATATGACAGACCTTGAGTACCTTGTCCTAGAACTTTTCTCCGCAATTCTGACCCAACATTTCGAGTCTTACATTCACAATCAAATATATAGAAGCAGCCATGTCCAAAAATATCTGAGCGTTCACCTTAACGCCATGACAATAGAGGCCTGTTCAGATGTTTATGAGCGCCTTGGCCGCTCCGATATATCTGGCTGCTGTGCAAAAACTAGCAAAATGGCGGCGCAGTAGGCCCGGAGAGGCAATATTTATGTAAATGTGGTGCAGGAGACAGGTGCGGCGTTATCGTGTGAACCTCTCCCGACACAGCACACAGATTTGAAGAAATCGACCAGCAGGCCTAAGCTCGATGTCATTCTGCAACCTTATACGATAAGTCACGTGTATCACTTATCGTATACGATAGCAGTGACCCCTCGACTTGGCCTGTTGGACGCCGTGTCTTAAACTCGTCCAAGAGCTTCCACATGAACTTGGCTACTTCGAGAATAAACATACACGAGGCTGTTAATATTTAAGCTGCACAAAATGCTTCTTCGTTAGTGAGAACTGCAGCACACCAGCATATACTAATCACTCAGGGCTCGTTTTAACACATTTTTATTAAAGTAATTGTGAAAACACAAATTAAATTATCTTTCAACTAAATATTTTGATTGGTACTTTTATATTTCCCCAGTTGTCACACTACTTATACGTAATACTCTATTATAAATACCGAGCGATGCTAATATCAGCCGTGAAAGCTGAGGACGTGGGTTCGATTCCCACCTTGGACGTTGGTAATCTTGGTCGTTTTTTCTTTAGTATATGATATCCAATATTTATAATTAACACTTGTATTAACTTCACTTGTAACTATGTATGTAAGAAAATCTTAGAATCTTAATTTGACCCACTTCCCGTTCTTCGATTAGAACGAAATTTTGCACACGCTCTGAGTTCTGATGACAATACATGACCAGCTAAGAAACGTTATTACAAATCCAATTTGGCGGGTTCCCCAGGATGGCGAAATGGCTGTTTGATATCCACTTCCATGATATGGGTATCAAATGAAAGGGTTTTCTGTCAAGAATACGAAAAAAGCGTGTTTTTATTTTTGTTATTTGTTCTATATACATTACATCCTGTTCCTATCAGCATCAAGTCTCTATAGGTTAATTCCATATGAGGAAATAGAATTCACGTATTCACGCTCCATAGTACTCCATAGTATGCCATACGAATGGTTTCCTGAGACAAAGCAGGAGCGAGCCGCAACAATACAAAGGATGCCTGAGCGAGCCTAACTGGAAGTACATTTATATGAGTATTCCATCTTAAACCACGGATTAGGTGAAACAAGAACCGCATTTCATGGACTTGTGGCAATTTCACATCATCAATAATTATGATATTCAGCGATGACGTCTGATCCTGACGTTTCGGGGATGACGTTACACCCGTGGTCGCAATCAGACACATGCTGGAAACATCAGGGTAATATTAAATGTAAGTTTACGCTATTAATACCCGTTTATCGTTAAAATATGAGTGATAATCGTGAAAGTTTCATTAAATGTACTTTTCTTGAGTAGGTACTGTTTTAAATTTCCTAACTGTGTTCACGATAAACATAAGTTTACCAGTAGAGGAAAGGATGTAATTTGGAGAAACGTGATGACTTAGAACTTTACTTAAGTAAATAAGATATAATATAAAATATGGTATACAATGTGCCCATGAGGAAAGGGAAAAATTTTAACAGCGGATTTCTGACCACATTTGAAGTTAAAAATGTCCAAAGTTTGGCGGATTCCGTATATTTTAAGAGAAAATGCAATTTAAAAAAAAAAACAGTTTTTGACCGTTACGTAATGATAAACGCATTTTAGGTCAACGATTTTGTGACTGTGGTGTTATTTTAGTCTTGGCACACTTAATTGACAGACATCAAATGACAAAAAAATCTTTAATTACCTGGCACATGTAAAAGAAAAGACAAAGTGTATTTTTTGCGATAGTTTTATTAGTAAAAAAACTTTTTTTATGTAGTGAGGCATTTGAAATACCAAAAAAAAAATTTTTTTTTCAGATTTGACTAAAATCAAATATCATTTTTGGCTTCTTTCAGTCTCAGGAATATGCTGTTAAATTTTTATGTGTGCATTGTCAGTTAAATCTCTGACTACCCCGAAAATATAACACAGAACTGAAAAATTTGATCCAATACCAAGGAGGATGAGGAGAAATCCGAAACTAATCGTCAAAATTAGAAACTCATTTAGGATTAACTTTTCATTGTAACTAGATACAAATTCTTAGTATTCGTTATTAAATACAGAGTGATTTTAAGGCAGTGTTGCCAGATACTGAAATGCAAAAAACGGGAACTCGAAAAAGGCGAAATTTTAAAGAAAAATCGGAATACGATATGATTTAAATTATTTCAACTAATGAATAATAATAAGAAGCAATGTTTTTATGTCTGTCTCCTCGAGTGCGTTCTGATGTCAGTTTTTAATAAAAAATAAGTAAATGATATTTTGAATACCTACCTTCGTATTCAGCCATGACCCTTTAAACTATGCTCATCATTATTGTATTGAGTGTCAAAAATGCTTAATTTTAAAAATGCGGATCTGAAAGAAAACGGTCGTAAAATCTATCGAAAAAAATGCGGTCAAAAATGCGGAATGCGGGGCATCTGACAACACTGTTTTAAGGTGACCCGAAAAAGCAAGAAACTAAGGCTTGCCTTATAAATTTTAATTTGGAAAATCCAATTTAACAAAAGAGATGAAAAAACACAGTGATAAAGGATCTCTTGATAATAATATATTTAACCTTTCGATAATTTCTGTACGGTTTAGTGGGTTATCCCAAAAAGTTGTTGATCATAACCAATTTCATCACTTTTTGTCAAGATACCTAGCAGTTAACCACAGGTTCATGAAATAAGTATGAAGTTACAAATAAAACCAAGACACGACACAATACTGAACTTAACCGTTAGTATGAGTTACCGTCAAGCAGTTCAATTAAAATTTAACTTTGACGACTATTTCGTAAAGTCAAATTGTAGGTAATTGTAGCAGATCTGCTACTAAGCATGACGAAAGGTTAACTAAGGCACGCTGTTAGGATAGAGAAACGGGTGTGTTAATACAGCGTAGAATTGAAACAGCAAATAAATAAATAATGCATCGGCTCACGGGGACTCGCGGACGATACAGTCAACAGCTAAACATCGTTCTCAGCTAAATAACGATAGAGATGTCTTAAAATTGCCGATGTTTCAACTCACCTCCGTTTCAATTACAACCAGGCGGAATTATATTTAAAGATAGCTTTTTTATTTAAATATTTATCAAACGGGTAACTCACGTAATTTAAGTCGATAATTGCTCGACATGTTTCTATCCATTAAGAGGATCCTTATCATGGAGTACCCGCGACCAAAGCCCTACGTATACTGCGGGCTTGCGCTCAGCAGTGTTATTCACTAAGGAAACCGCCATGCTGTCAGCGCTGTGTCAGTGCTGCGGCAGCGTCGAGCCTAAAAATGGTATTCACTAATGTACTTTAAACGACACTAGTGCTCGGCGACGAATGCGGCGTGAGCTGGAACTACATTGCGTCGAAAGTTTGACGTTTAATGTATGAAGTTCGTATTCTCTAACGAAAAACAGCGACGAACTCGCCCACAACCTCGCTCACAGCCTCGATTCCTAATGTCAAATCAAACAGCTAGGAGTTTAGACAAGGCTGTCTCGACATCGAGCTCGTTGACGAACGCAGCGTCGAATGTGTCAATAAGAGAATAGCATAGCTGCTAGAGCTGGCGCTGGCCGCAGGCAGCGCCGGCGGGGACAGCGAAGGAGGAACACTACCCTCCTTGGGGCTTGTCCATTAATCACGTCATTCAGTATAGGGGGAGGGGGGGTCAAGAAAAATCACCAATTATCACCATAGGGGAGGGGGGGGTCATCGGACAAATCACTTGTAATTTTTGTTACTATCTGCTGAACAGCATACTTCTTTTAAAACATAACCAGATGTCAAATCCTGAACTGAGTTTTAAAACTTCGCGGACATTTATCTAGTAGTTTGCAAAAAAGTTTTTTCCCATCATGTGTGTTAAATTAAGTACGTAAATTGAAGAGTTATTAAAAGGACTACGTAAGTTGTCAAAAAATTACACGTCATATTGGCTAGGGGGGGTCCTGAAAATATCACCAAGTATCACCATGGGGGATGGGGAGGTCTAAAATAGGCCAAAATCGTATGACGTGATTAATGGACAAGCCCTTGTCACTTTTGTCGAAACACCTCATTGTCACTCTACGTCACTAGGTAATAAGGGCTCGTCTACACTGTCTACCGATGCAATACCTAAAACCAATTGTCGACTTAAAGTAGTAACCCGTTTGATAAATATTTAAAATATGTTTGAGTCTCACGTTAGTTATAATTCTAAAATAGCTTTTTTATCTTAGGCTAATAATCCTAGGTCCTTCTTACTCTAACTTTTCAGAAATCTATAAAAGTCACAATTAAATGCCCTACCTCCTTCACAGAAATGACATAAGAAAAGCGAAGACCTGTACAAATCTAAATGAAAATGTACCTAGTCGAGACAACCTAGAAAAGTCAGCTTTTGTCGGAGTACATCCAACAAACATTTCAAAAATATGGACCTTATTACAATGGTATAAGTTTCAACTCCAGTGTGCAAGTGTACTGTCGTAGTCAAATGTCGCAAAACATTAGTGTCTATTTATTTTGTCGTCCACTTTATTTTCCCAGGCGACTCGCTTTGCTGAATTGCATCTGAGTTCAATGTGGATATTGTCTGTAGTGTCATCTTTTGTTGTGTCTATTTACAAAGCGACATATACATAAATGTTATGCGTGCTTGCCGCCGTGTGGTGACGGCAGTAAGAATAAATTTGTCACCACCCCAACTCTTCCCACGGGTGTCGTAAAAGTCGACTAAGGGATTGAAGTGTCACAGACTCTTTTTGATTCTTTGATTTGATTGATGACGGGCAGCAGTGTCATCATAGTGGACACATTTACTGCGGTCGCCAATCCGATAGCCCAGCGTGGCGATTATGGGCATTTACCTCCTAATGCGTCTACACGCATAGTTGATAGGAGAGGAGGAGAGGCTGATGATGATGATGACTCCCAAGGAGTTATCTGCTGGCGTCTATATTTCCGAGATCATATAACCCGTCAATCTTCAAGTCAAGGATGAATAGGCTTCTGGGCAAACTCCCTCCATCGTAGGCCTCGTCTCCGCCCTCGGTTAGTCTGTGGCCATGAGTAAACCAATTACAAATAATAATAAAAAGTTGGGTGGTATTACGGTTCATCATTCCACCGGTCCATCAAATGCCCATAATCGCCACGCTGGGCAAGCGGATTGGCGATCGCAGTAATGTGTCCACTATGATGACGCTGCTGCCCATCATCAATCAAATCAAAGAATGGAACACTTAAATCCCTTAGTCGACTCTTACGACTCCCGCGGGAAGAGTTGGGGTGGTGACAAATGTATTCTTACTGCCGTCACCACAAGGCAACCTTGGCAGTACGCAGTATTATATTACAAAACTGCACCTATTGTCCACAATTTCAACTCCTAAATAAGCATCAGTCCCTATCTTCTTTTTGCCTTTGTCCTTTTTAGGGTTCCGTAGCCAAAATGGCAAAAACGGAACCCTTATAGATTCGTCATGTCCGTCTGTGCGTCTGTCCGTCTGTCACTGCCGATTTACTCGGAAACTATAAATGCTACAGTGATAAAATTTGGTAAGGATATGTGTTTTATGGACCGCTACAAAATTATGTTACTATATTGTAAAAAAAATAATTGGGGTTGGGGCCCTCCATACATGTAACTGAGGGATAGAATTTTTTTTAGTTGTATATAAGCGTGTGAGGTATCAATAGAAAGATCTTAGAAAATGATATAAAGGTTTATATTTCACATTTTTATTTAAGCAAACCGTTTTTGAGATATCAGCTGTCAAAGTCTGAAAAATGTGTCCCCCCCCTCTATTTTTTAAACTACGTGGTATAAAATTCTAAAAAAAAATATGTTATGCATATTAATAAACTCTATCAAAGATTTTTGATTTGATTAATTATCTCTTACGGTTTTTGAGATAGGTTGATTTAACTGTATTTTTTAATGATAATGGTACGGAACCCCTTCGCGCGCGAGTCTGACACGCACTTGGCCGGTTTTTTTTATTATAATGAGAAGTTTTTGCCTATGAATAACACAACAAAAATATTACAATTACCTAAATGGCAGATATTCGATTAAGCTTTGGACCATTGTGTTCGCAGTTATCGAGAGACTATGAAATAAATACGTTCCAAATTGTAAAATTACACATAATAATATTATTATGCCCTTTTTAATAAAATTTTACACGCTGTATATTGAGTAAAAAATGTTGTACAATTTTGGTTTTGAATGAAGTTACATCTAAAGTTGAATAATGTTGAAATACAAAGTAGAATAAAAGAGAAAGTAATATAACTGCTTTTCGCGTCGTGTAAAATTGGGAGCACGTTGGACCGGTAATCCAGAGAAGGCGGGTTCGAATCCCGTGATAGCCTGGGTGTATCGCAGTTATTTTTTCTATGGTAAGCATAAATATCTGTTGCGTCATTGTGGAATTATCCAGTAAACATTAACGTAGAGTTTATTTTTCATCACACCTGTTCGGTGAGTGCGCCAATGCGCTGCGGCGATGCGCGCTGTAGATGCGTCATTACACCCTAGAGCTGTCAAGGATTTTCATACAAGATTACGTCGCACTATTTAGACCATTTTAGAGTAGTTTTGTTTACTTTTTTTGCCTCACAGGTGTGATGAAAAACATTGTGTGTGCCACGGGCGGGACAAAAATTATGAACTCGTGTTAATTAAGGCCCGCGCCTTTGGCTTGGGCTTTACTTTCACACTCGTTGACAAATTCTTATTTACCGCCCTTAATACACAATGTACTATTCCAAAATTAAATGGTACTGCTTCTGTACGAGTCTAATGCAAATAAATTAGGTAATGTAAAATTTAAAGTTAACGGCCGCGGCAAACTCGTGTTCGACTATCTATCAAATGCAAAAGATCAGCTGCTAGTCAAAGTAACACAAAATACGTAACACGAATCCATTGGTATATCCGAATATGCCGGTGGAAATTCTTTTTTTTACGTTCCGAGCGGTGGGCTTAGTGAAAGCTTGTCAAATACGTTGTAAAAGGATGTGTATATACGTCACGCCTACTGGCTATTCCATGTTTTTAGGTCTATGTACGCACAGGTGCTGTTAATATTTTTGCCTGGAAATATTTTTAAAACTTGACAGAATATTTCAGGTGGCTTACCATGGTCACTCGTCACTTTCGCATTGACATACTTGTTAGAACGTGACGGCAACAACGACAGACGATTAAACACATCATAAGCCTACATTTCACTTCTGGATTCACATACGGACGCATTAAGAGGTAAATGCCTATAACGTAAATGCATACTTGGTAGTTCGTTCCAATGCTTAATTAAGTGTGTGTAAGTTTTGTATTTTAATTTGTACAGTGCTTTGGTTTTACTGTAATGTTGTATAAACATTGTTAAAAATAATAAATAAATAAATAATCGCCACGCTAGGGAAGCGGGTTGGCGAACGCAGTAGTGTGTCCACAGTGATCGTAATACTAGTGCCAATTGTCAGTCTTCAACAAATAAATGATAGTGACAGTTATCCCTGAGTGGACTCTTACAACAACCTCGGGAAGAGTTGACGTGCTTTCCTAAAAACTTGAGATCGTCAAGATGGCGAGTGTACATTAACAAATGGATCTCCGGCGTACTTTCGCGGATCCATTGGTGCAATGGGGGCTCTTGAGACACTGAACCTAGGTAGTAGGTATGCCTAGGTGCTAACAGCACAATTTAAAATAAAAAATCCGTAAAAATTACTACGTCAATGCCCCCCGCCTGAACGAAATCCTGGATCCTGCGTGTATACCTCAGTAGTTGTGCCAAATCTGCGCAAAACTTGGAGTAATTTGCTCTTTGAATTCCCAAAATATTGAAGAAATTAATGATGCCTGCACATTGCGAGCACTAAACTTAGGCAGTAGGCCTTGAGTAGGTTCATTCACTAGAACTGGAAATGTGCCCGCCAACCTGACGTCAGAATGTCCGTTTATGGGCAGAAAACATATTAAACCCTTAAACGATATTTAGTTAATAACTAATTATAGTACAAAATCTACGACTTGCCCCTTTGTTTATAAACCTCTCCTAACTTATCCAGCTGCTATAAAGTATTGTTTGTTCCTTACAATCTTACCAATAATATATCTATGAGACTGAAAGACAGAAGCAATACTTAGCGGCTTTTTAAGTAAGGAGACGTTTATGCATAAGAGGGTTTATTTATTACAATAATTACAAATAAATTTAATTTAAAAAGCATAACTAAACTAAAACTAGATAAAATCTAAAATAAAACTAAATAAAATCTAAAATAAATCTAAAACAGGCCCCTGCGGCATGGTACCCAGGACGCTGGCAGCATTTCCTCGCTGGATTGCCAAGCTAATGCGTTGAGCGAGGAAGCTGCCAGCTCTTGGGTCTCCCGTGGCGTCTCTGAGTCTCTTCGATAGGTATTTGAAGAGACTCAGAGCGCTAGGACCCCACGGACCAAAAGTCTCGACGCCAAAAGGAACGAAATTATATTCAGCGCCGAGACAACTGTATTTTCCCACCTTGGATTTTTCAGCCGCCTCTGCTGCTGCCGCTGCCCTCGCAGAGGTTCGGTGGAGATGAGACGGGGCTAGCGTATCTACACAGGTTGCATCCCACACCAGCACCCGTCCCATACTCCACGGAACCAGAGACATACCATCAGGTCTCTTGCCGTCAGTTCTGGATATGCCGGATTATGTCATTGAGGGCAGTATGCCTTGAGAAGCGGCCCGCACTTAGTCGGCAGGAAAGTCCGTGGTGTCCAAGACGGTCAACGTCGATTCCACAGGGGCAACAATGTGGGGCGCAGACCGGGACCCCAAGGCGAAGACTAACTGAGATTTGGAGAGTTTTAGGATCTAAAAAAGTACCAGTATTTGGGGAGGGGTGCGCTCGGAGCCAGTACCCAGCTTCCTTCGTGCTTACGGCTAGGAGCCTGGCTTTCCCCTCCGTGCTGGATTGGCTGAGAATGGAGGAAAGGGTTAATTTAGAAGCAATGTCATCCCAGCTCCTTTGAGATTTCGGGTGATCGGGAAAATTTTGACCAGGGCAAGCTATTGACCAAGCATTTTTGGCGTCAGCCAAGCCCGAAGTCTCACAGTTTGAACGTAGGATTTTTCCTATGAGACTGAACGAGCTGTGGGCTGACGACAAAAAGGCTGGTAAAGCAACACTCGAAATTTTGCGGATCCCTATGCCACCGTACCGGATGGGGAGGGATGCTTGGGTCCAGGACTGCTCGCTTAGCTGAATATTTAAAACCGACTCTAAATTATTTTTGATGAGACAATCTAATTCTGACAAGAGATTTTGATGTTTCCAAAGAGGGCAGCAGCGTAGCACATATTATGTTAATTTAGGAACAAAAAGACAAAATTTTATAATATTCAGAGCATAATGTGACTTAATCTGTAACAAACGATGAGAATGATTTTGGAATTTGGTAACATAATTTTGAACTAAATCGGGAAAACTTTCTTCAAAGATGGGAGACCCTAGGAGGTACAGGTTGCTTTGGTCGACTATTTTAATATTAGGCGCTAATTCATCAAATTTTTGTTTTAATTCGTCGATATTTACGCAAGAATTTGGGATAAAAAGTTCGCATTTGTTAAAATTTAGTTCTAGTCCAATTTATTTAAATTTGTTTATAATAACTGTAAGATCTGAAAGTACGGAATCCACATCACCTCCTAGGGTCCCGTCATCCAGGTACCATACATTGAATTTTGAAGACAAATTTTGAATAATTGGGTTTATAGCCAAACTGAAAATAGCTGGCCCCAGGGGATCGCCTTGTTAGCAGCCGACTTCGGACGACAACTCGTTTGATCGGTACATCAACTTCGTTGGGTCCGCGTAGCAGTGAAGGAGGTAGTTATAAATTTCGGGAACTGTCGATTTTACTTCTGCCAACAAAGCGTCTCTGTCCAAAGTGTTGAAAGCATTTTTAACATCAATTTTTAGCAACACTTCGCACTGGTCGTCGTGAAGGTAAGTACGGAGTGAATGCACGGCGGCTTCACAGCCACCTTTAATGCCAAAGCCTAATTGAATTGGTTCAAACACTTTTTGCAATTTTGGAAGAATATGTCGGACAGCAATTTTGGAAGCCAGGCAGCGAAGTGTTGCGCCAACGGCAATCGGCCTCACCCCTCCGTCCTTTTTAGTTAAGGCGATTAAATTGGCTCCGTATAACACGGGTACAATGTCTGGGTGAATATTGCCTGCGTACATGGCGTTTATTAATTTAGTGATATGTGTAACCAGTTTTTCACCTGCATCACCTACTGAAGGGCATGTCAGGTCCTTTAAATGTTGAGGGCTGAGGCCGTCCAGTCCTGCTGCGGAGCCGGATTTGAAAGACAGGATAGCGTTAAATACATCAATGTTTTTATTTGCAGGCAGGACTCGGTTGCCGTTGGAGGATCGAAAAAATAAGGGATCGCGGGTGCTGGGGGATGTTTGGTCAGTAGGGCCGAAAGAGTATCTGGGTTATCTGGGGATAGCACGTCACTAGAAAAAAGAAGACGGGAGGCGCCTTTGAGGTCTCCGTCTATTATTTTATTTTCAATGGCCTTTATATTATTATAGAGTGATGATGTGGAACGTCTAAATGTGATCGGAGGGATAGAATGTAGTGAACAATTATTTTTAAGTTTTTGTGTTAATGATATATTCTTATCGTCATCTTTAGCGTGTAAAATGTTATACGGAAATAGGAGGAGGTTATGCCAGTCTGCTGGGGTATTAGATTCATGGCATTTTTGTACTATTTGAGCTAAATGAGTAGCAACAGAGATTCGGGCCCCGCGAGGGATACGGCTTACTATTTTTACATTGTTTTTGTATTGGCTGAGGCGTAAGTGGATAGGTTGGACAGGATCAATGGGTGGTGAATTGTCTAAATTTAATGGAGGGGCATCTTGACTGAGACAGTTACGATGGATTTTAGCTATATGAATGTTAAGACCTCTCCTAGTTTGAAATGATTTTGTGCACAGATTACATGGGTGGTCAGGATTTTGTGACGTGCTATTTCCAGATTGGGTCGCGGCCTGCATAAAATCTTACTAAATAAATACACACCTTAAAAACAAATTCACAGCTTAAAAATTAACTTAAAATACTTATAAAAACACACAACACAATATAAATAAAAGTCTGTCACGGCTCCTGTCAAAGCTGGCAGCGATAGCGATTGGGGCGAGGTGCGCCGGTGCGGCCCGTTCCAGCCAGCGCGCCGGCCGGCGGATGCTCGGCTTTCTGCCGTACGCCGTTACGCCTTAAGAGGGTTAATGTGTATCTTAAATGTAAACATCAAAAGCAAAGTTTATTAATTCTACAATTCAATTGACATAATTATAAATCCTGGAGGTACGTACAAAATTTGCTAGGGCTTTCCACTCGACATTATTTTATCAATAAGTTTAGTTAGGTACCTATAGTTTCTTATGACAGATGTACTGCTAAGACTTAGACAAATCTCGTAGTTATTAAATTTACGAGTAACAAGTAATTAGCAGATTCTAGTTATTTTCCATTGAACCACTGAACTCATCGGCTAATATGAAATGTCGGATTTGGCATATTAAGTGAATGCAACGTAAAATCTTGACCTTTTTGGCTCTAAATCCAAGGTCCTCCCCCGCTGTGTTTTACTATCCCTCATGGGATAAAGTTAGTGCCATAACGTGTAAGAACCCTTTTACACATAACAGTTTCCATAGTCTAGTTCATAGTAACCGTTTACGAAGCTATAGCTGTAGCCGTATCATGACTTTGCAAGTATCGGTAACGTTAGGTCTTACTCGATACGTAAAGCAGGCCATCGCACTCGCTCCAATATGTCAGTGCGACCGCGATGTTTTACGTATTGAGTAAAACCTAACGTACCTAACTTTCCAATTCATGATACGGTTACTGTATCATGAGATTTCAAGAATCGATTACGTTAGGTTTTACTCGAAACGTAATCCATTCCATCCTATTCCATTTAGCCATACTGTCAAGGATCTGGGTGTGCATTTAGACTGCACTCTGTGCTGGAGACCCCAAGTTGCCGAGATCAGCCGGAAGGCATTGGGATCCCTTCACTCCCTGAACAAACTCAAGCACTTTCTGCCAATTAAGACGAAGGTGTTATTAGTCAACACTTTAATACTGCCGATTATTGACTATGGTGAGGTATGTTATCCTGATTTAAGCGAGGAGCATCTTAACATGTTGGACAGATTACTTAACAGCTGTATCCGTTTAATTTTTTGCCTCCGGAAATATGACCACGTTTCTGAATCTCGCACGCAGCTCGGGTGGTTTCCCATTCGTCAGCGGCGAAACATTCGCCTGCTTTGTACTCTTTTTTCAATCCTTAATGACTCTCAATCCCCTGAATATCTCAAATCCTTCTTTCACTTTTATGGTACCTCTTTTGATCGTCATTTCCGTTCCTCCGGCAATCTGTCTCTCTCTATCCCACTCCATCGCACTGGCTTTATGTCTGATTCGTTTACCATTCGAGCTGCTCGTCTCTGGAACGGTCTTCTCGCAAACATCAGGAAAGCGCCGAACAAATACGCCTTTAAAAAATCTGTTCGTGGTTTCTTTGCTGGTAGATAAAAGTTAAATAATGTTTAATACTACTTTTATTGGGTATATAGTATATATTATTTATTAATGTATGTATAATATATGTATTCATATAAATATTATGTATATTTGTATTTTAGTATTCTTAGTATTTTATTTGTTTTTGAGACTATGCTTTGTTTTCATTACCTTAATTTTATTAATGTTTTGTTAATGCACCGCCTACAATCTTTCTGCTTTGCCTCAAGGTTGACTGGTAGAGAATGCCGTATGGCATTAAGTTCGCCTTTTGTACTATAAGTTTTTTTTTGTGCAATAAAGATTAAATAAATAAATAATGCATTCTAACGAGCTCGCACTAACATATTGGAGTAAAACCTAACGTTACCGATATTCATTATGGAAAAAACCAAAAAATCGCGACGTATTTGTAGGTTCTTTTAATTTATATGTATTTTTTTTATATTATTGATTATTTTATGTAAGTATTGTTAAATGAATTGTGTAATTGAATGTACTATTATGAAATAAAACCTAGTATAGAAAATAAACTCCATTACACCAAAAATCGCGACGTAAATGACTTTTTCACATTTACAAGTGATATTTTCAGGTTTTACTGGTTACCTCTATAGCAAAAATTGCTCAGCGTGAGCTTCCCAAATGCCCTGTTCACTCCTGCTCTATGACCCAGATGCTACCCTGTATATTACTCATACCTGTAGATAATTATGTTGTCGCTTATTACAACACAAGGTTTAATTGAGCTTACCACTGCTGGACATAGGCCTCTCCTATTAACTATGCGTATAGTATAGACGCATCAGGAGGTAAATGCCCATAATCGCCACGCTGGGCAAGCGGATTGACGATCGCAGTAATGTGTCCACTATGATGACACTGCTACCCATCATCAATCTTGTAGAATAGTCAGTGATACTTTAATCCCATAGTTGACTCTTACGACACCCGTAGGAGGAGTTAGGGTGGTGACAAATGTATTCTTACTGCCGTCACCACACGGCAAATTTGTGTAATTGTGTAAGAATGGCCAAAGATATTGATATTAACCCATTTTATAAGATTAACACTCAACAATTTACTATCTTCAAATTCCTTACCTTACTTTGAACACTTAACCAACCACATATTTTGGTCGGCGTTTGCGGTAGACATCTTGGGACCGTAGAGCCGAGATGCTCATACAATTAAAATCCATAAAAAATAAATTAATTGAGTCTACTGGTGACCCTAAGGCTGACACGTTCCTAGGCCATAGAATAGGCATAACTATTCAGCAAGGGAATGTAACCAGTTTCATGGGTACCCTTCCGCTAGGGACAGCGGCCCTATCACGAAAATCGAAATTCGTAAATTTAATAATTTACGAATTTCGATTTTCGCGGTAGTAAGCCAGCCAGATCTGGGGGACTTACGGTTGGTATTTTTGGTTTTTATCTATAATTTAATAGTCGTTTTTTTTTGTTTAATATTAAATTAAGTAAAGTTGATCAGGTGAGCAATTCCACGCAAAAATAATGTAAGTGACCAATTTCTAGTGTTTATTTATGAATTGTGATTTTTTTTCTTTTATTTATTTAGGATTACCAACAGATAATACACCATACGTGCTCTTAAATCTAGTTACAGAAGTCTTAACTGATGCTCATCTAGATATCGAAATGATAGTTATGTAGATATAATGTAACACTTAAACTTGGATCATAACTGAATAAACAGAGAATGAAATGGGCACTTTCATTACAGTTACATATGGATTTACCCAATTATTTTATTTATTTATTATAAGCCCATTCTGTCCCACTGTTGGGCAAAGGCCTCCCCCTCTTATTTCATTCATTTCGGTTCTGTGCTATATCTGGCCAGTCACTGAAAAAGAGTCGAAGTTATCCCGCCATCGCCAATGACATGAAATTAATAATTACTATAGATATTAGCAAGGATCGGACAAACGCCCGTCATTTCGAAAAAATAACGTTGTTCCGTACAGCAGAGACTGCCTTATCTTATGATGTTAACATATTTTATTTTATATGATATTTTTTTTAACACCATCACAAAGTATTTATTTAGGAGATCCCAACTCCATCAAACTTGTACATACCCTGATTGTGAATTTATGACAAATAAAAACTTAGGATTTTTGATATTGAATTTTAATGTATTGAGTGTATAGGTAATTATGTTATTCGGTTACCGCAATGAAATAATTCTCATTCATTTTCATGAAATAAAACGATTTGAACAAATTACATCACGTATATTAATTAACGTTGTAATGACATTTCGAACAGTCATGGTGTGTACAAGTATTCTAAAAAAGATTTGGGATCCTCCTAAGTAGATACTTTGTGTTCGTGTTGTAAAAAAATATCTGAGATAAATAAATACACATCTTAAATTAATAAAATTGTAAAATAATAAAGAAATCTCTACCATACGGAACAGGGTTATGTTTTCAAAATGACGGGCGTTTTTCCGATCCTTGGATATTAGATGTCATATACCAAAGAAAAACGACCAAGATGACCTAAGGTCCGAGGTGGGGAAAAAATACTGGGGAAAAATAAAAAGTACAAATCAAGATATTTAGTTAATAAACAATTTGATTCGTGTTTTCACATCACGTTGAATAATTATTAATAATTCATTTTGAACGAATGTAATTATAAGCCTACGACTAAAGTCTATGGTTTCAAAATGTGAAAGTAAGTTATTTATTTACAACACAGCTCTTAAAAATCACGAACCGAGTCTACTTGTGCCGATATCACGTACTCGTATAGTGTGAAAGAGCTTTAGCAGTCATCCAACGAATTGGAATGCCAAAATATAAAGTGATATGCGAGTTCACGACTCGAGGCTCGAACGTTCGTGATTTATGTATTTGCGAATTGGACTGAATTCCTTTTATAAAGGTTGGAACGAGAGATGAAGATATTATAAATAAATCCATCATCATCGTTTCAGTCATAAGCAGAGATCGGACAAATTTGCGTCATTGTTAGCAATAATATGGACATGACTCCAAATTTGATTGAATAATTAATCGTTTATTCATTTTCATAAAATTACCTATTTGACAATGGTAACATGAAAACCTTAACCTTTAACCTTCGAAATCAAATTTAAAGAAATTATTCCTTTAATTATTCATTTTATCAACTTTGAAGTCATGTCCATATTATTGCTAACAATGACGCACATTTGTCCGATCTCTGGTCATAAGTAAACATCAGCTGGTGGCATTTAGGTAGCATTAGTGATGAGACTAGTGAATTAGTGATGGGTCGTTCCCGATAATTTCCCAATCTTACTATGGGGAAAGTTTCCATTTGGGAATATTCCCCATACTTTGGGTAAGTTACAGAGAACGACCCCTCACTAGATGAGACACGTTTTTCAAAAGCCCGCTCCGATAAGATAAAATAACTGATGCATATCTAATAGGTTTCTTTCCATACAGTTAACTCTCATAAAAAGTTAGATTTAATCACGAATCCTAGATATTTAACAATAAAAAAATCATAGGTAACTTATTACAAAACAAAGAAGTTGAAATCAAAGAGAACACCAACAAAAATACGCTACAACATTACAAAAGAATGTTTTTCTTACCCATCACGTCAGTCGAAGTTGAACGATCATTTTCGTACATAAAATGGATTTTCACAGATAGAAGACGGAGAATAACTTCAAACAATTTAGAAAAAAATATTTATTGTATATCAAGAATGTCATGTATAAAATAGTTGAAAATATTTTTTTCATTACTCTGTTTTGCCGGACTTGTACCTAACTCGTGGTGAGTCGTAAAACACGGTTACATCACTAGTCTGTCAGAAACGTCAAATGCTACCTAAATGCCACGGGCCGCCGATGTAATAGTCATAATCATAAGACGTCCATTACTAAATATAGACCTCCCTTTTGGGTATCTACATACACCGATTGGCAGCGACCTATGCATTCAGCGTCTTCCGGCGATGTTCAGAATTTCGTCTGCCCATGTTGTGGGTGGACGTCTTACAGTAGGTACGTTTGCCAAACCGTGGTCTCCACTCGAACATTTTTCGACCCCATCGGCCCTCTGTGCAATCTGGCCTGCTCATTGCCAGTAGCTATTTATTTATTGATATAAGATATAATAGATAGATTTTTTCAAGAATCAGAAGATACGATAAAACTAACAACATTTATTTTTTTAATAGCCTTAGTATTTAATTTTTTATATCATACATGCTTTTACTAATATTTGTTATTTAAACCTGTTTTATATTTTTTGACTAAGTTCCTTAATTAGACAACATCTACTTTTCTTTAGAATATCTGTTATTAAAAACCTTTGGAATTAATTAGAATATTGAAAAGTTACCATCGTCATAATTATGAAGTCCTGAAAATCTCGCGAATAACAATTAATTTAAACATTACAGTGAAACGCTACACACCGCAATATTTTCAAAATGTCAAAAATAATTTCTTCTTCTAATCTTCATCAGCCTATGACTTAATATATCGGTCCACTGCTGAACAAAGGCCTCTCCTATTATCTATGGACGCAGTATGAGGTGAATTCCCATAATCGCCACGCTGGGTAAACAGATTGGCGATCGCAGTAATGTATCCACTATGATGACGCTGCTCGCCATCATCAACTTTCAGTTAATAACGGCCAGGAACACTTAATACCTTAGTCGACTCTTACGACACCCGCGGGAAGAGTTGGAATGGTGACAACTGTACTCTTACTGCCACACGGGTAAACAACGGCAAAAACAACGTGTCTATATATGAAAACGGATAAATTCGCGTATAATAATTAACATCCCGACGTTTCGAATACTTTACAGGATTCGTGGTATGCGGGCGACTGACCACGCATGTGTAAATCCTCACGGTAACCGAAGAAAATATCTTTATATATTTTGGACAACTAGAGCAGTTGTCCTCGAGTGGCGGCCACGTACCGGAAGGCGCAGCGTAGATAGGCCCCTCACAAGGTGGACTGATGACCTGGTGAAGGTCGCAGGAGTCCGCTGGATGCGGGTGGCACAGGACCGGTCATTGTGGTAATCTTTGGGGGAGGCCTATGTTCAGCCGTGAACGTCTTTCAGCTGATATGATAATGATGTTTTTGGACAACTTCGCTGCTCCATCTAGCGGCGATGACAAAAAAAACACCTTTTTTAACTCCCTGTGGCACCCCAACCTGTAGCTATGCAAATTTAATTTCCAGGCACACCCACTCGCTGGCGTTATAAAAATTCAATGCCCAGGTAAATCATAAGCGAGACATGGATACATGCAGGTAGGAAACGACTTAACTCCCTTCGTAAACTGGTAGGTTTATAACATTTTGTCACGTCATAAACCCCTCAGAACAGAAATGATGTAAGTTTTTATATGCTGGTTTGAAGATATGCTGTTTATACGGGGTGTCGAAGTGACAAAACCGAAGCGTATCCGTAGGGTATTTGAAACCAATTTAAATGCAGTATCATCATAATAATAACGAAGAAAATAAGAATATTTCAATGTTTTGTTTTGGAACCACCTGTATGCTGCAAGCATTAGATAGCTGATATTAGGTACGAACACGCCGACAAAGAACTAATGTAATAAGTGGGAAAAATATATATATATATATTTACTATTTTCAGAAATAATTGTTCTGGAAAATAATGTTTTTTTTTGGTAGATTAAAATTAAGGCATTGCTTTAACGCAGAATTTAATTCTTTTACCTGAATAAAATTGACAATATAATTCAACAGATGTATTCAATAATTTGACAGTTACTTGGCTCTAAAAATTTACCAACTCCAGGTAATGTGCAAACTCGGATTTCACACACTTAGGACTAAATGAAGATATTATTAAAATGATTTCCATCCTTTTAGGAATTGGTTATTGGAAGTTTTTTTCTCTGATACGTAGATGTACCTATATATATATATTTATTTATTTATTGAATAAAAAGTTTTATAAATTACAATAATTTTGGCAAGACCCATCATTGGGAAAACCTTGAAGAAGTTTGTGTGCCGATGGGGAGTTGGATCAATATTTGTCCAGACATTATATTAGAAATTATAACTAACATGCGACTCAAACTATTTAACTAAATTGATTATCAAGATGACGATGAAGAGGTTCTGCAATCGTATACGATAAGCGATAAAAGTCACGTGACTCTGTACGAATCTGTCATTCTTATAGATTTATTACTTATCGCTATGCTTAGGACTTTTGGATGCTCGCCGTGGTTCTATTAGAATCCACGGAGTTGCCATTTTGATAAAATAAATTATATAAATCATAACATCTAAAATAAGTCATTATGTTAGATGTTATGATTTATGCCGATGTATCAGTAATAAACATAGTAATTATGACTGCATTCAATTCGATCATAACTAATCTAATACACTCACTAGGCACAGTTCACAGGTGTAATATTATGTCCTATTTATGTCATATAATATCCTTTTTTTACACGTTGACTTCGACTTTGAAATATTTTAACAAAATGGCGACTCCGTGGATTCTAGAACCACAGCACTGCCCTCGTAGTGAACTAATTATATTTTGTGTTTTCTAAAACTATCATATAATATGTTCAATGATATTAAAATATTAAAAGTTAGAATATATGTACACATTCGATTTTAAAGTCGATTACTGCAATTTGTCTTTGCATTTTTTTTGCTACACGCGATACATGCTAGATAAGTATGCAGTAAAAGCGTCGAATACTGCATTTATATCTAGACTACATAAATAACTGCATTTCATACTTGAATGGCAGTTCAATTTAAAATAAGTTTTCAAAGAAGGAATGCAGTTTAACTTTATGTCAGTAACTATATTGCACAGACTATTTAAAAAATGCATTAAAATGTGCCCAAAATAGGTACTAGGTATTGATTATCATGTTTACAAGATCAGATAATAGAAGAGAAAATAAAACTGCGTTTTAGTAATTTTGTGTATTGTATTTTTAAACTGCAGTATTGACCTGTGCGACACGCCGACCCTTTCGTTATACTAGGGTAAAACGCAGCAATAGCACGTACTGCGGTTCAGCCTAGTTTAGCGTTGTAGATATTATTCGGTATGTTTTTTGTAAAATGCAGTAATCGACCGAATAATGCATTTCTTTTTAGTATGAGTTTAATACTGCATTTTAACCTAGTATTTTAAAAATATTTTGATCAAATACTGCATTATTACTTACTAAAAGTCTATATTCTATACATTTAAAAATTATGAAAAAAATATACATAATATGTATATTGATTCAAAGGTTTCATTTTTCGAAAAAAGTCGAAATCTTAATTTTGTCGATTACTGCGTTCTTCACTACGAGGGCAGAGCAAGCATTCAAAAGTCCTAAGCCTACTTATCGCATATCGTATACGATTGCAGAATGACATTTTTGCTAAACCTGTAGGGTTTTTTAAATGGCTAAGGTTACGCTGTATACAGTGTGTGTATATAATACGGGCGATAAATTGAACTAGGCGCGATATTCATTAGTGTAATCATGGATTACGAGGTTTTTGTATGTTACACTTAATTCTCTCCCCACAGTTTTTTTTAAGATTTTCTTAGCAGAAAAGTTACGAACATTTGTTAACATTGATATGGCAGCTATGTCTTCTGGTTTTTTTGATACCGATTAGCTGTCAACGAGCGTTTAACTAGAGTGTGTTGCTCTACTCGTATATTTGCATCGTACTGACAATTTTGTTGCTCTAATTTTAAGTAAGAGATATATACATACACTTAGAATCAAAAGTGTCCCAATGTTGCATTGCTATCTCAATTATATGTAAATAAAAGAATTATACTTAAAATATTACTAAAAAACTTTTTATATTTATTATGAACAATAAATACATTTGGGACATCTTACACAAATCGACCCAGTCCCACGGTAAGCTCAATTAAGGCTTGTGATGGTACCTGGCGACATATAACAGACAGATACTTAAATACATACACAGCCATGACCAAGGAACAAATATTTATGATAAATAAATACACAAATAATGCCCTCGCCGGGATTCGAACCCGGAACTTCCAGCTTCGTAGGCAGGGTCACTAGCAACTAGGCTACGGAGGCTGACGGTAATGCAGTAGTTGCGAAAGGAGCAAAACAAGCGAAGAACCAGCCATTGGTATACCATTTATTTGAGTCGGAATTCTGCAATAACATCAAAATTATAAATCTGTAGGGACAAGATTTCCTAAGAGATGGCGCCACCTCCGAGATAGATCGCGCTAACGAAGTGTCGACGTAGATTCATGACTACCGAGATGCGACTTACCATTCGATGTCAAAGCTAGGAACGATTTTAGTGCTTGGTTGGCTGCCTTCAAGTTATTGATCACCAACCAACACTCATTCGTATACCTATCGTGATAGCGGTGCGGTGTCTCTGTCGAAACGCCTGCTGACGTCACGGTAGTTGCGTCAATCGTGTACTTGTATTTAGTAAAGTTATTATTTGTAATAATAAACCGACTGAGTGTACCTGTTGTTTTCGTCACGAGTAACCTTTACCATAAATCTAATTAAAACTATCGCTGCCGTGCCGATTTGAAAGAAGTAGAATAAAATTCCCTAAATAGTAACATTGGGACACTTTTTGACCTAAGTAAATGTACTTACTATGTCCTAAACTTACCCCCGTTAAGAGCTTCGCTCATATTAGACTTACACCCTGTATGGTTGGCAAATTCAATGGAGACTGTAAAGTAAAATTGACCCGGATTGGAAATCGTTTGGATTTGAATAAGAATGGAACGCAGCGATTACCGTTCCATTCAGGTGAAATGGAGGGGTGTTTTGTATTTTATGCCATAACTGGCTACCTGCATGGCGCGTTCTATTATTAGGATTTGCTGGAGAATATTTTCTTGGCACATTGTCGCAGTTTTTTTTATGTGACGAAGGAAAAAAAGACAACTGAGCTCTTAGCCCACCTGATGGAAAGCAGGAACTGAGACCCATGGACATAGTGACCAAAAACTCTAGTGACTCTTTAGCCCATCGGCGGAAAGTTGCCAGCTGTCGGTGTTCTACAGATTGCACTTCGAGGAGTGTGCTCAAGAGCTTCATGAGCTTATACCGCCATTCCCATTTTACCATCGAAATTCTAGACGCACGGCCGGGTGACCCTTACTTGGTAGATATTTCATTTATTCGTACGAAGCGCTTTGCGTCTTCTTTCCTTATGCGTGCGTACTGCCAAGGAGTGGAATTCCCTGCCGGCGTCTATATTTCCGAGATCATATTCAAGTCAATGGTGAATAGGCACCTTCTGGGCAAACTCACTCCATCGTATGCCACGTCTCTGTCCTTGGCTAGTCTGTGGCTATGAGTAAGCGCATTTCAAATAAAATAAATAGCCTATGCGCTGCCTACCCTGAGGACTTAGATAGATTGCCTCTATGCCAGTAATTACACCGGCTATCTCACCCCCAAACCGGAACACAGTACTGACTATTTAGCGGCAGGTTAGCGGGTAAGACGGTGGTAGCTATCGGGCGGACCCTGCACAAGGTCCTACCACCAGCAAGGAAAGATAATTGCATAAGACAACAATATAAACAAAACAATTAAGGAAAATAAGTATTGTTCGCTAGCACTGCTCCTCGGGTTAGATTTTGGGTAGCTTCTAATCTAATAAATCGGCGCATTGCGTGGGACTAGGTCGATTTGTGTAAGATGTCCCAAGATATTTATTATTTATTATTGCGTGAAGAACTTGATAATTCGATATATTTAAGTAAAGGAAAATAAATTTTATTCATAACGGATTGAAGTTCAAATTTCGTCTCATTTTCATCTCGAGTTATCAAGTTCTCGAGCTATGCACCGAAATATTTTCTGCGTCTCTTAAAAAAGTACATTGCGATTCAAGTGCGAAAAAGAACTTTGTAAAGAGTGGCATTAAATTAAAAACACGAAAGATTGGAGTGTTCAAATGGACACGAGTAACGAATTTCCTTTTCGCACGATGTTTTTCAGTAAAGGTGGCCCTCTAAAGTTTACACCTAACTAAAAATATACCATTTATCCCACTAGTGCATAAAAAAAAACTTCAACATTTTTTTTCATCAAAATGACTCGGATTTGCTTGCTCAGCTAATGTAAGCCTAATTATATTTTGTTAAATTAAACGTCGCAATCTTCAAACCTTTATGATAGGAAAAAAATATGACATAACTACCAAACTTGCGGAAATCTTTGGTAATAAAATGACACAAACTTTTTGACGACTCAACTTCTTTATGGCGTCTCAAATTAAAACTTCTCTTTACAACGCTTTATTTCATTAAAGTTCGAGATTTTTACTGTTTGCAAACTTTTATTTTTTATTTGAAAAATACATTTTTAGTACCTGTAAAAGTGACAATGTCGTACAACCATTACAAGAAAGACGACGAAGATACAGATGTACTGTCACTTTCAGATATATCTTAGCGGCCACGGTGCTCACAAACATCTGAACAACCCTCTACTGTCAGCCTCCGTAGCCTATTTGGTAGTGACCCTGCCTTCGAAGCTGGAGGTTCCGGGTTGGAATCCCGGCGAGGGCATTATTTGCGTATTTTTTTATCACAAATATTTGTTCCTTGGTCATGGCTGTCTATGTATTTAAGTATATATTTATATCTTTCTATTAAATATATCGTCGCCTGCCTACATCACAAGCCTTAATTGAGCTTACCGTGGGACTAGGTCGATTTGTGTGAAATGTCCCAAGATATTTATTTTTATTTTTAATGGCGGTAGAATGCATAACCACTCACTTGTTTTGATTTTTGCGATAGACTCTATGTCTATGTAAAATAAGAGTGATGATATAGAACAAAAGCTACGGTCGAAGAATTTAATTTCCTACCCATTTTGTACCTTGTCATAGTAGCTATAATATGACAGTCCTAGCAGCTTTCATATCGATTGTCACTGTGACAAGGTACGAAATGGGTAGGAAATTAAATTCCCCGACTATACATGAAGCAAGTGAGTGGAAAATGCGCGCTTTCCACTGCGAGCGGAGCGGAGTCATTAATGGGTCCGTTTAACTTTCACTGCTGCTGTGACTTGCAGCCATCAACCGAATACTAGTCCTTAGCGAGCGATGAACCTGAAACTGAGCCATTAATGAGTCTGCTCCGCTCTCAGCAGAAAGCATAAGGGTGTATCTTTTTCCTGTCTTTTGACATTGTTACGATCACTTACGTCAAAGTGATTTTCTGCAAAATTATGCTGCTTAAATTATGCAAACACGCCGGGATTCGAACCCGGAACCTCCAGCTTCGTAGGCAGAGTTACTATCAACTAGGCTACGAAGGTTGACACTGATGGTAATTTGCATCGACCTAGAAAATTCTCCTAATACCGTTTCAAAAATGGCGACACCGTTAAAACAGTTCAGGTTTTAATTAAGCGCGAACCCACCTGCAGAACACCCATTAATTTATATTTCTTAATGAAAACGAAAAGTTAAAGCTATTTCCATCAAAAAGGAACACTTGGCCAAGTTTGTGAATTAAAATTATGAAATAATTTGGTCGTTCTGTTATGGGGCTAAGCTTAAAGACTTTAGTAGGTATACTAAATAATAAACTGTGAAACGATTACCAGTAAAAATATCAAAAATCCAACAAACTGTTTATTTTCATACTCTACTCAATCTCCCTCTCTCTCTCCTTGGCAATTATTATTCCCATCTGATGGTAGGGTCTGCCTTCCTTATCTTCTCTTTCCACTTTGTCCTGTCTAACGTGTCGTCTTCAGAAACATTGCACCACTTTAGGTCTTCCTTGATTGAGTCCAGCTATGTCTTTTGGGTTTCCCTCTTCTTCTGTGGGAGTTTGAAGGACATGGCGGACTGCAAAATGTGATCAGGAGGACTTTTCTTCACATGTCCATACCATCTTAGCCTACTCTCTTGAAGCTTGTCGGCATTGTCACGTACTCCGAGGCTTCCACGGACGTAATCGTTGCGTATCCTGTCAAGTCTCGTCACACTGCACATCCATCATACGCTACTCAATCAATACCCATATTCGTTAGTCCGGCTGTAGGCGGTCAAAAACATTACGGCCGGAACTTTGGAACATTCCTTTTTTTATTACCATAAATGTATAGGAATTTGGTAATAAATAAAATAAATAATAAATAAATAATTCAGTGTCATTGACTTGACCAGCTTAATTTTTATCAATATCGACGTGATCCAAATGTACAAACTTTTTCAGAATTTCTTTGATATTAAATTTGCGGTTTAAAGTACAAGGCTAAATGGAGCTTACCGTGGTAAACGTTGATTTATAGATTCTTTCACTCCAAAGTCAAACCCACACTTTCCATTACACGTGTCAATTTCGAAACTCCATTCCCACTTAATTCACTGTATAAACTTTCTATCAATAAGCGCTACGAAATAGAATGGTAATATATTCGGCCTATAATTCTCGGGCGGGCCCTAACGAGAAGGTTTGAGACCACGGTTTCCTCCCAATTTGCTGTTATAAATAGCCAGTGGCGTCTTAAGTTATTTATTTTTTTCTGACTATATGTCTTAGGTCTTTTACGGTGATGATGACAAAAAGAGGTATTTTACGGTAGAAAAAAGACAGCAGATTTTTCGGATTCTGTAGCCAATATGGCAAAACCGGCCAAGAGCATCCATCATCATCATCATCAGCCTATGATAGTCCACTGCTGGACGTAGGCCTCTCCTATTAACTATGCGTATAGACGCATTAGGAGGTAAATGCCCATAATCGCCACGCTGGGCAAGCGGATTGGCGATCGCAGTAATGTGTCCACTATGATGACGCTGCTGCCCGTCATCAATCTTTAATCAAATATGGTCAGTGACACTTCAATCCCTTAGTCGACTCTTACGATACCCGCAGGAGGAGTTGGGGTGGTGACAAATGTATTCTTTCCGCCACCACACGGCCAAGAGCATGTTCAGGTTTTAATTTCAGATTTGTAACTGTCCTTTGGTACTAGGTATTAATTAACATATTATTGTTTATCAATTTTAGATCGCAATGCCTCTCATTACGTACGGTTGCATAAGCCAGCTACTATTGATCAATACATTTCTAATTCATAAAATGTTGGTATGAATGTCGATAGAATAGTCGATATTTAAATGGATGTTCTCAAGATTAATGTTCTGGTACTTTAGTAAATAGCAGGTGTAATATTATAATATATTTATTATATATTTTGATATTTATAGCTTTATCATCTATATATTGCATGTCTATAGAAACTATATTATTATTAGCAAGTACTCATATTTTGTTAGTGTATTTTAGTGCGAAATGTTTTTCTGTTTGGTCTGTAGGTTGACTGGTAGAGAATGCCTTATGGCATTAAGTCCGCCTGTTGTATCTGTATTTTCACTGTGCAATAAAGTTTAAATAAATAAATATTTAACTAAGCACTAGTGACAAGTGCATTTTTTTTCCCGCCACCCTGGCTTTGTTAATAATAAATCTTACTAAACAGATGCCGGGAAAATATGGTCGTCATCACCATATCAGCCTAAAGACGTCCACTGCTGAACATAGGCCTCCTTCAAAGATTGCCACAATGACCAGTCCTGTGCCAACCGCATCCAGCGGACTTATCCTGCGACCTTCACTAGGTTATCAGTCCACCTTGTGGGGAGCCAACCCACTTTCGGTACGTGGCCGCCACTCGAGAACCTTATATTATGTTGGTCTTTCACTGAAATTAAATCAGACATTTTTATTTTTTCAATTTTCAAACAGTCCTGGTACAATTCCTGGGCCGAGTACACGTATTTTTGTAAGTGTATGAATGCAGTTTTTCTTTTTACTAAAATCGATCTCATGGTTCCTAAGACAAGATTTTGCTATCTGTTATGGTTTCCAAAACCTCCATACTAACCCATTTGGATTGATCACCCTGTATACCTGTATAGTAGGTACGTCATATAATTATAAAAAACCTTAACTACAAAACTAAAATTATCCTCACTTAAACATCGAATAATGTAAAAAAAAACCTGTAACTTTTCATTGCTTTATTATTATTATTTAATGAAAATTAATCAATAAAAAATCCCGATAATATCTAGAACCTGGCACAACATAGGAATTGAGTTATATTACACGATTTTGTAAATAAATGGGTGAATGAAGCGCATGAAAATGTCCTATTTCACGAAAAATTGCAATGACCCTTTAAAGATAAATAAAGAAACTAAAGCCATAGATTTTCAACTTATTTTGCTTTAATTTTAATCGAAACTGCGTATACAGATTTGTTGGTCCTCAATAATGAGAAAAAAAAAGAGTCTCAGCAAATAAAGTATTGCATATTCTCAAGCCAAAAATGTACCAGTATTTTTTTGTAACGTGCGAATCCCACGTGATTAAAGAACCTAACTCAGTCGGTATCCGAAATCATGAAAAATGCTGAAACATTTATTTCAGCAAGAAATGCATACTAGCTGCAATGTTTGCCAAATGCACTTGCCAAAGAGGTTGATCAAGTTGTCGAACCGATTGGTTTGTTTTTTTAACCGTGTGAAGTAAGATGAATTACCGATATCTCGGAATAGGGAAGATGATTGTAGTAAAATAAATTATATTGATTTAAACTTTCACGATTATCACTCATATTTTAAAGACAAACGGGTCTTAATCGCATAAACTTACGTTTAATTATATCCTGACGTTACACCCGTGGTCGCAGGCAGACTGGCGAGAGTATCAACACCTTCGAGCTGAGCGGGTTTTTCGAACTACCCGCACTTGATCTTGATTATTCACTTCTAGGCTAGGGTTGTCACTAGGCCTACACACAACACTCACAACATCCAATGGCTTTAAAATGGATGTTTCACCACGCTTACATTTGTAAATCACGGGATTCCACGCGGACGAGATTCCTTGCCCCTCCTTTTGATTAAAATTCCGATGTTTCTTAATTTCAATAGCTTCACGTACTTTTCGGCTATGATGTATACGCTCGGTTGAGGGCACTTTCAGGTTAAGGAGCTCAATCTAGTGGTTAGGTCCGGACTCCAACAAATGCTCAGCCACAGCAGACTTATTCGTTCGACGCTTTTTAACAGCCGTCAGGATATAATTTAACATAAGTTTACGCGATTCAGACCCGTTTGTGTTTAAAATAAATCAGTTGATATTGATTAAGCACGACATAATAAACGAAAAATTTGTTACCTACTAAAATGTAGATTTCCGTAATTTGTGTGGGTGTCACTATGCGCCACATGTTTTAGAAAGCCTAGGTCTCCGTTATCAAGCACTGATAACTAAACACTGATGAGTACGCACTGCGCTAGGCTCAGTGCTTGGAAGTATGAAGATGAAGACCTAAGCTCTCCGGAACATGTCGCGCGTAGTTACTAAATACACATCTCATGAGTTTAACCGTTTAATCAAAGTTTCAGTTATTATGTCTCACAAACTCAACGGTTGTATGTCTATCATCGTATCATGCGAAAATACGATATAATAACACAGACGACAAATAAAAGCGGACAGTGTAGCGTATGAGGTACTCAAAATATTCAGATTGTATGTAACGTCAACTCTACATTATGCTATGAAAGCACACAATGTTATTACTAGGTGCCATATTGGTATTGACTGCCTTTCCTTAGATACCGCTTAAAAACTTAAATGTAATCTCACTCTTTAACGCAAAGACCGCTATTTCCCTATATTGTTAATGTTTCCTGTACTTTATTATTTCTTTACTCAAGGTGTGCAATAAGACATTTTTTTTTTGTCCCAAAAAATATTGATTTTCTGTAGAGCGTCGGCTTATTTGAAAGACCCATAAAAAAAGGAAAAAAATCACGTGTAACAACAATTCTTCTCTTTTACCTAATTGGAAAACTATACTGAACAAACCCACGGAAAAAAAACCATTAAAATTTCACCTTGTATAGTGTCTACATTTCCGTTCCAGTGGTGGCGGAGACGGCGGGCTGCTGGGGAGCTGAAGCTAAGCAGTTTATTCAGCACATTGGGCTTCGTCTCCGACAAAAAAATAATTAATTAATGCATGCGTGATTGATATTTAGTTTTAAGTTACAGTAAGTAATTATTTCAATTAAATTTGTTAAGTGAGCGCTCGCCACTATACCTGATTATTAAGTATTGTCTCAAATAAGTGAGTATTTGTATTCTTTTGAGAAAATAAAGATTTTAAACCTAAACCCAAAAAGAGAATATCCCGCTCAGAGTCGTTCCTGATGCAAAGGCTGTCCATGGCTATTCAACGCGGAAACGCTGCGAGTGTTATGGGCACATTTGGACCGGGAGGGACGATGGGCGGTTAATTTGCTTAGTATATATTTTTACTTTTATTGTTTTTTAAGTTAGTTTTAGTGTTAATTGATTGTGATGTCTATTAAGTAGAGTATATTACCTGTTGTATTGCTAATAAAACTGTTAAACTTAGTCGAGATGCCAATCGCTAACACCCAAACGTGAATCGTGAACGAAAGGCAACAAACAGTTTTTGTCGCACTAATAACAAAAAGTGACAGAGAGAGAAAACTTTTTGGTGCAGCGCCATCAGAATTCGACCACATGCAAAAGTGAAGGAAAACCAGAACCCGGTTTTGAATTTATGTCCTTTGTTTAACAGCTGGGAACAGATACCCTTAGCCTAAGAGGCCACTATTCAGATTAGGTACTAAACTGAACCGCATTAGTAAATCGAGACAACCAGGATTACTTAGTAACCAGAACAATAAGTCAACATACGTAATAGTAGTCCAAAACACAAAATACTAGCATTTTATTTTACTACCCCTTTTGAACAAAAAATCTAAAATACTAATCTTTGAACTTATCCGGAAATCTAACAAGAAATGTGGACGCAAAACTAGCAAAACGTACAAACTGGCAACTGTTTGTTTAAAATGTCATCGCGTGCGGCATGGCGAGTTGGATCGCTTTCCGCCGCCCTCGTCATACCGCACCGTTGACGCCTTGTAATTAGTGCGCCCATCATGTTACAAAATGCATGAAGGATAAATTAATGTGATCAATTATCGACACCGAAGATTTGGTAAAAGATATTGTACCGGTGAAAAAGTAACCCTGTAGAGAGAAGACTGCAGGAATAAGACTATGCTCCATCTATTTTTAGATCTGTGTGTATTGGCTTTGCTTCGCCTCTCTCCCATAGCGCGGATAGCGACAAAGTCTCAGAAGCCACTGTTTGCCTTTTTATATCCGTACCCAAATGAGAAAGTAAATGCAAATGGGGATTCCTATGCGGGGTACTGGGGAATTGATTATTTTGCGAATCCGTGTTATTTTCTATGCAAATGATGGTGTGGCAAGGATTTTTGTATTGCAACGACGAGAAATGGCAGGAAAAAATACTTGTAGGACGTGTTCTATTATTTTTGTTTTTCATTATCTGTTACAACGAGACATGATTGTTTGAATAAAGGTATAAAACCATAAAAACCGACCAAGAGCATGTCATGCTCACTGTAGGGTTCCGTAGTTATTCAAAAACTACCCAAGTTTTTAAGCTAACATGTTTCATTTAGATTATTAACTAATATCCTCGCACAACGCATCAGTATTGCGATTCAGCGAGGCAATGCCGCCAGCATCCTCGGTACAATGCCAATCTTAAATATAGGTTAGGTTAGTTAGATTTGTATATAAATGGTACAGTTTTGAAAATAAAGACCGTTAAAACTAAGACTTAAAACGTAACCGGTACGTAAATAGTAATTATAGCGTTCTAAATAATGGTGAAAGACTTCCACTTGTATTATAAGTTACAAATTTTTGAGAAGAAGTGCTACCCTGATTATAAAAAGGAGTCTACCTATTCAGTAAATATTTGAGAACTCTCTTTGAAATCAGCCCATTTGCAGTATTTTCTATGAAAAATTACACCTGACCTGTATTCTTTGACCGCAAGTGTAGTTAACTATGCCAATGTACCAGCACCAAAGTACCAGCTTCTCCTTCTCGACCGCATCCAACGGAGAGCAGCTCGAATTGTCAACTGCCATCGGCTTGATCCCTTGGCGCTGCGTAGAGATGTGGCCTCACTCTGCATTACTACGAGGAGTGTTCCGAGGAATAGTTCGAATTTAATACCTGCCGCTTCTTTCCGCCACCGCCCTACACGACCATATTTCCATTCTCACCATTTAGATGGTTGGCAGTCCTCAACTGTGCGCTTCTCCCGTAACTTTCTGCCTCGCACGGATAAACTTTGGAACGAACTGTCGCAAGCGGTGTTTCCGGACTGATACGACCTCCAAACCTTCAAGGAAAGAGCATACTCCCAGTCTCCTACCTTAAAGGCAAGGAACGCATTTCCGACGCCTCTGGTGTTGCGGGTGTCCATGGGCGACGTTAATTGCTTTCCATGAGGCGATTTGTCTGTTCGTTTGCCTCCTATAGCATAAAAAAAATGTAAAAGCAGTCATATGTTTAAATCACAAGAGTTCTAGAGACAAACAAACCCGACTGTTCCATTATTTTGACCAGTCGGCAAAAAGTTTCTGTCGCACTCCCAGAGTGGCATCACCTAATTAATTGTCCAAGAAACTTCGTATCAGTTTAGATGTGGCCATATAATCGGCGGATAACGTTTACTTACTATCATGTTGATCGTTCCTCGACTAAAAATGCGATAGTCATTATTTTACAATGCCTACGCTCAAAATCCATGGGGGGTAGTTGCCATAATCGCCATGCTTGGCATGCGGGTTGGCGATCGTAGTGTCTCCACCGCACTTTAGGGATGCTGCTGCCCATCCCCCGGTGGTCTTGGTCGTAGTTTTCAGACATACCCGCGTCAGACATACCCGGGTTTGGGGGAGGCCTATGTTCAGCAGTGGACGTCTTTCGGCTGATATGATGATGACGCTCAGAAAACAGAAAAGGTATGAGAAGGAAAAATAAAGAGTAAAAAAATAGAAGAAGGCACTTTTCTGCACCCGTGCAGGAATGAATTTTAATACCTAGTAATACTGTCTAGAGAAATGGTTCAATTTGATGGCCAAGGTTCTATGCTTCCCGCATAATGCATTTTAAAATATTGTATGGAATTTGTTTCGAATTGGGTTTTTCTAATTTGTTTTGATTAGTTTGACTGTGTTCGTGTTTAGTTACTTGTATTGAACGATTCGAACGATTTCATCCATCAATTATGAAGAACTATTTCTGACGTTGGTGGCGACATATTGGTAGCACGCAGACCAGCAGGCCTTGTCAAGATGCCATTCTACAATCGTATACGATTAACGATAGCTAATAAATGTATGAGAATTACAGATGCGAACGAAAACTCACTTGACCATTTCCACACATCATTCATGGTCACGCGACTTATCGCTTATCGTCAACCATTACAGAATGGCATCAATCTTGGCTAAGCCTGCAGGGGTCCGTTTCGTAACTTGTAATATTCATCATCATCATAAACTAAAAAGGGTTATTCTCTTATCAGTGGAGTGTCTTCCAGCCCTCTCAGTCCTGTGCTAGCACTTTGACCCTTTGAGACGACACATCCTTCGATCTTTTCTCCACTTGGTCCATGTAGCTTCGTATTTATGCAAAATTATTCACATTGATTCCTTGAATGTTGAGGCAGAATTTTAGAGGATAATTGACTACTGAAATCTACTATTAGGATTTTTATGGCACATTGTTCACATTAAGCATGTATAAATCCAGGTCTTTTAGTAATTTCGCCTGAAGCCTTTAAGTAACTAAATAATTTGTTCAAGAAAAGGCATTTTAACCCCTCGTATGCTTCCTGTCAAATTACGTTACTGAAAAAGTTACCTTGACAATTAAAACAATAGATTGAAATTCCCACGCACGGATCCGTGTCTAAGCATACGAGGGGTTAAATATCAAATGGTACATTTATGTAAAGTGAAAGACCACTTATTCTCTAATAAATACATTTTTTTTTTCATTTTTCATGTTATGTTTAGTTTTTTAGTTAATTTATTTAACGGCGAATACTGAGTTTAATTTGTCGATCGTACGATCTTTGAGATGCTCGTAAATCACACACGCTTCCCGCCAGTGTCACGGCCTAACTTTAAAATTGGAGGCAGTAAAACAGAGCAAGTAGAGATCGTATCTTACGCTGTAGGTACTGCGGTGTGGGTAGTTCGCTACTAGAGAGGTTTGACATCTACATCGAAGCCATGAGTGTATTTGTATTACATCATCATACATCATCAGCCTATGATGCTGGACGTAGGCCTCTCCTATTAACTATGCATTAGGAGGTAAATGCCCATTAGGAGGTAAAATTCAGAAAACTTTACATAGCCAATTGAACTAACTGTAGGAGTGTAGGACTAGATCGATTTGTGTAAGATGTCCCAAAAAAAATTGTTTTTAATACTCGAAATTGCAATATAAGTACAGAATTCGTATAAAAAGAGAAATTAACGCACCTTCGCGTGCGCAAAATTTACTTTTCCGCACTACTTAGGAAAAATATGTTCTTAACTTTCAAAAATAGAAATTCAATATTTATTAAAAGCTTTTCGTACATAATTTCATAAACATTACGAAAACATGTTGAAATTTATCTTCATTTTCAAAGTAGCGATGTTAAATCGAGCACAAAAAGAAACTAATGGGCGAACATTTGCCAAAACGTATAAAGAATCCCTGGGCCATCAATCCAGTAATTTAGTGCTTTTTCAAGCTCTAGAAAAACCGAATACTTACTGAAATGTGTGTTTTAATAGCTTTAACATTGTTACGTGTTTTCAACCGAATTCAAAAAAAAAGGAGGATGTTCTCAATTCAACTGTATGTTTTTTATTTTATTCGACTCATTTTATCTACTCGAGCTGTCATTGCGTGACTGACAGGGGTATCTAAAACACCCTAATTTGAGTCGTGGACTTATCTATATTCGTAGGTGCATTGTGTAACGGCTTGCAATCACACAAGTTAACATTGTGAAACTGTTTTTTTATTTTTTTTTAAAGCACCATCTCTACTGAAAATGTCATTTATAGTGTGAAATA